>JAIGNY010001761.1:845000-860000 GCA_020152595.1 Chiridota heheva
GGCATAAAGCGTTCACATTTACCATTATACTCTTTTTGAGTGCTTAATAAACTCGGTACCAGAATAGCAAACAAAAGTTTTGTTAGCTATTCTGGTACGGAGTTTATTAAGTACCAAAAAAGAGTATAATGGTAGATGTGAAGGCTTTATTCCAGTCCATTTTGAAAATAGAAATTCGTTTTGAAAATAAAAGCTGTTTTTACCGGAGTCTTGACAGCACGTTGCCGAACATCGACAAAACGTTGCCGAACTTCGATAACACGTTGCCGAATATTGACAATACGTTTGCCGAGCATTGACAGCACGTTGCCAAACATCGACTACACGTTTCCGAACATCGACAACACGCTGCCGAACATCGACAACACGTTGCCGAACATCGACAACACGCTGCCGAAAATCGACAATACGTTGCCGAACTTCGATAACACGTTGCCGAACTTCGATAACACGTTGCCGAACATCGACATCACGTTGCCTAACATGGAAATCACGTTGCCGGACATCGACAACACGTGGCCTAACATCAATAACACGTGGCCTAACATCGGCAAAACGTTGCCGAACATCGACAACAGCTGGCCGAACTTTGACGACACGTGGCATGACATTGGCAAGACGTTGCCGAACTTCGGCAAGACGTTGCCGAACATCGACAACACGTTGGCGAACGTCGACAACACGTTTACCGAGCCTTGGCAGAACGTTGCTGAACATCGACAACACGTGGCCTTACATCGACAACACGTTGCCTAACATCGACATTATGTTGCCGGACATCGAAAACACGTGGCCTAACATCGACAACACGAAGTCAAACATCGACAGCATGTAAACCGAGCCTTGACCGTACGTTTCCAAACATCAATAACACGTGGCCTAACATCAGCAAAACGTTGCCGAACATCGACAACAGCTTGCCGAACTTTGACGACACGTGGCCTGACATTGGCAACACATTTAATTAACTTTGGCAACATGCTACCGAACAACGACAACACGTTGCTGAACATCAACACGTTTGTTGCCGAACTTTGACATGTTACCGAGGTCACCACGTTGCCGAACTTGAACAACACGTTGCCGAGGTTTCTGAACTTTGGACAGCACGTTTCAGGTTTCATGTTGCTGAAATTACGAACTTACAACAGCAGGTTGTCGAACGTATGACAACAGGTTGCTGAATTTTGAACTTAATGCAATAAGTTCATACATAGTAGTTTTCTTCGTTAGTAAAATTTAACAAGGGAGCTGAGCCACATTCAATATACCAAAATACAAACTTGTGGGCTCACCATGCATGGCTATCATGCAATTTAAAACTTATAATAAGATGTATATGTATTGTTGGGATATGAAAGGATATCGCATTTGTACTTACTCGCTCTCACGAACACATCATTCCTGTACTTCGCAAACTGCATTGGCTACCAATTAAATAAACATCCATAATCTATAAGATTATTTTGCTCACTTACAAATGTATTCGACGACGACGACGAGTGAACACACAATTACAATGACGGGGTCGTCACCTGCGTATTTGGTTATTATAGTAACAATGCTATCACGAAACGCTTAATACGACCCGGACAAGAACACAGGTACGACGTACGGCGGACATAACATCGACAACCAAGTCAATGTCCACGGCCTTTGATAACCAGTTGTGGTGCACTGGTGTGTCTACCCAACCCAGGCTTGAAGCCAGGGCCTCGTGGTCTGTAGACAGGTATGATAACCGCTACACCACAGTTAGTAGACATACAAATGTATTCATGGACTTGCACCGTGCCATTATATATCTTTGGGATCTTATTCGTGAATACAAACAATCTCCCTTTCTCCTCACATGTTCGTCTTGCTTGTTTGTCAATTTCAAGGTCACCGCTCATTCTACCCTTGCTTCACCTGAACTTGGGAATAACTTGCCTCTTCACATCAAGAACTCTATCTCAGTCAACCAGGAAAGTGCCATTTTAAAATGGTACTTCCTGACTTAACCAGTTTAAATCTATATTTTGAAGAGTCACAAAGAGATAGTGAAGGAGAATGATATTATTTGAAATTTGAAATGAACGCACGCTAGTCTAACCGGAAACTTCAACAACTAAGTTAAGAAATTGTTAGCGTGGGTGCGTATGCCACTTTCCATCTGCTGAAGTAATCTTGCAACCCGAATCTGATTCTGAATAGGTAAAGGTAAAGGTAATGGAAACTTATAGCATAGCACACATTACTGTATAAACATTTAATGGTGCTTTGCAAACTTACAGGTTAAGTCGGCAAAAATCCTTCTGGACATGAAAACGACAACCGAGCGTAAAGGTATGAGGAATAAATAGTTAAGTAGGTTAAGTTGAGCTTTGAAACAGTTTAGACTTAGTGAATGTATATCGATGTCTGGCGGTAAAGCATTTTAATCTTTTAGTGTTTGAGCAGTCAGGGAAAGAAAGAGTATTTGCATTTGTATTAGCATAGGGAACGTGGAAATTCAGATATCATGATTATTTCTTGTATTGATTATTACGTTTGGGATTAGGTTGTCATTACCAATGGCGTTAATTGTTATTGATTTTACATAGCATACGGCAGCAGGTTTTCTTTCTTCTTGTTTTTAGCTGAGGGGCCAATCTAATTGATGACGACTCTATTTACTTTATCTATTCTATTTTTTGATCAATTATTTACTACCTCCATTCCCTTTTTTTTTTTTTTTTTTTTTTTTTGCTTTTCGTTATTGAGGAAACTGACTGAGGACTGGTTTCAGATTAAGGAGGACAGACTGACAGAGGCGCGTAGGAAGTTAGAGGCCACCCCCGAAAAGGGTTTCCCGGTTGCATGAATGCTTTTATTTTGATAACACATTGTGAAATTATTGGCAAAAAATTGTTATTTTGTTGGAATTTTGTTCGACTTTGGCAACAGTTGGCAAAATCATAAAAAGTGACAGTGCTTTCGTGGAAAGTGAAAAATTTCTTGGAAATTGAAGAGAAATTTCCAGAAATTGAAGAAGATTTCACGAACATGCAGGAAATTTCTCGGAAAATGAAGGAGATTTCCCGAAAATGGACGGAGATTTCCTCAAAATTTCGCAGAAATTGAAGAAAAGTTTCTGAAATTATTGAAAATTTCCTGAAAATGAAGAAAATTTCCAATTCCTGTAAATTTAAGGGGAATTTCCAAAAAAATCCCCATGATTTTTCCCAATTAGCGTGGGAAAAAAGATAAAGGCCTATTTTAAAATGTATTGCTTTGAAAATTCATTATGGCTCCCATGTGCGCATGACCCTGATATTTTAAGAACTTCACCTCCGTATCCACAGGTTTTTGGTTATATGTTGTAGATTGTGGCCCTTGAAAATTTTGGTCCAAATTTGAAATTTTTGATAAAAGCCTGAAGACCTTGGGGAAAAATGATAGATGTTTGGTCAAAAACTGGATAATATTCAGTGCAAACTGTAAAAGGTTTGGTCCAAATTAACAATAACTCAGTCGATACGATTTCAAAAAATGCTACACATGGTTCATTTGATATTTCAATTAATTATATTGATGGCTTCGACAGAATTTTGGGAGGTGAGGGTGAGGTTAACCCCCAATAGCCCCCTTAGACACGTCACTTCTTTCTTAATTATGCAAACCATACCAAAAAAATATATTAAATGCCACGACAGCCATTTTTTAAAGAGTGTTCTTGTTTGTTGTTTTATTTTTGTTGTTGGTGTTATGCTACGTTTGTCTTCATGTTCAAAAGCGCTTAGAAACTTCGGTGTTTTGCGCTATATAAGTATGGTTCTATTATTATTTTATTATTATGGTATAGGCCTAAGCATGGACAAGTTTTTCTTTTAATCGTTTGATTATATTTTATTATTAGAAAATTAATTTTGGACAAAAAAGATAGATACTATATATGTGCATACATGGGTGTACTTTTGCTGTTTTAGAGGAGGATATGCATGGTGCATGGTGTATGTTTGTGGTGGGTTTCTGTGTATGTACGTGTGCACGTGCGTGTATGGAAGTGGGGTGGGGTGGGGTGGAATGGGGGTGAGGGGGTAGTACGACCCATCGACCCTCCTGGCTACATCCATGGTGATCTAGATTATACAGTCTGATGAAATCGCTTTCCCAATATTTTTACAAATGGTTTTAGCTCTGCATTGACATCTGGACATAGGGAGGGAGGGATGATTCAATGGAGCGATGCATGCATTATAAGCCTCGTAAAAAATATAGGTTTATCACCCTATCCCAGTTGGAAAAGTTTTCCCAAGCCAATTCGGCAATTTGCATCGTTCCCGATAGAATAACCACATCAGGTGTATAATAAATATTGAAAACTATGGAAAGCAATCGTTCGTATATTTTTCGGTAGCGGGGTGTAGCCAGCCCTTTTGGATTGGGGATGGGAAAGGGGCTCACCGAGGGAAAATATCTGGACCTTTTATCATATTTTCTGGACCTTTTTTAACTTATTTATTAAACCTTTTTTTCTTTTTTTTTTGGGGGGGAAGGAGTCGTACGACCCCTTAGATACACCCATGGGTAGAAAGTAGAAGTAAACGAAAGTACGGACGCTGTATGACTGATCCGGAAGAAAAATACGTTATACTTTTTCCTTTAATTAAAAAAACAACCTGGGATTTTCTTAAAACTAATGCACATGAGGGTCCTACACGTTAAGAAAATAATGACGCAAGCTAGCATTGCGTAAAAGGTACCCATTGAAAGTGATTTTCCTCTCCAAATCATAGCTAATGAACCTAATTTACTTTAATCAGTTATACGCTAATATTTTTTCATGGGGCGTTAGGAAGGGATGGGTGGCATTGCCAGGGGCGGGGATGTTTATCAGAACTCGAGTTTCGAAGTAATTACCCAAAATGCAGCTTTCCACATCATCAACCTTCTAAATACATATTTAACGGTGTCAGAGATTGTTAAAGATCGCGAGTGTTAACGGATTAGTTCAGAGGTCAAGCAATTCCTTGACATATGAAAGAGGGACTTTAAAGGAAACAAAATATTGAAGAAAGCATTCACTGAAAAATCACATTCCATTAAAGAGGTATTTAAAGAGCCACGAGCCCAAAAAAGAGGGCGCTGCCACTTCCGCTTTCTTCGATTTTCTGCGAGACTCGCATTTATTCCATACACTACTAACACACAAATGTACGGAGCATCTTTGATATGAACATATAACTCTGAAATGCCTTATGACCTCAGCCGACTTCGTACAGTTTATCGTGTCGGGGATTGTGTGTGCGAACAACAAACAAACAAACCGCTTGGTTATCAATTTTCACGCGTAGAATTAATCGTTTTTTCTTTGAAATCTTGGCATCTTTTGTTCTTGAGTCGGATATATAAGCGAATTTCGTTTGGAACTATTGCATCAGCGATCGTATTTTGCCAAATATAGTCCGTTTGCCAACTTTTATAACTTTGTTGTTACTGTTACATATCGTTAGGCTTGAGTAATGTTAGGTCTTGTGGTAAGTCTGTAAGTTGTACGTTCTACGATGTGTTAGTGTTATTGTACCAGGTGAACAGACTGAAGAAAAACAGAACCAATGACAATAACCGGATGCTACGGGAATGTTTAAGCACCTAAGCCCTCTATTCTGGGGCGCGTGTCCTAGTAAGTTTGAAGTTTGGTATCATTTGTGTAGAAACGACTGAAATCAGACTAGTTGTGATGGCACTGCCTAAGTCTTTATTTATTATATTATATGTTGTCTGAATCTGAATCAGTTAAGTCGGCAAAAATTTTTCAAGAGGACATGCACGCCAACCGAGCGTAAAAAGTACCGGTAAAAAAAAAAAAAAAATAAAAATGGTTGTGTGGCTTAAAAACCATTGGATACGTCAAGAAAGTAGCAAAATAATCATGGAAGAATATATTATTATTTACCACATGAAGGAAGTTCAAGAGAAAAAATAGAAATAGAAAAAATGTTACATATATTTTCTTTCTAATACATTATCAATTGGTAAGAATGTGAGGATAAGAGCGCCAACCTTCCATAGTAGATTTACTGCACCAGTCAATTTTCTACAAAGATAAAACAGCTTTAAACTTGAATATCTCCTTAACGAAATAAGATTTTTGAACGATTTCTTCACCAGTTTGTCTCTTTTAAAGTCCTCTTTCATATAAGATAAACTTGATGAACCACTGAACTAATCCTTTAAATGTAGTGACAAAATTGTCAAGTTGTATTCTCTCAAGATATTATTCCAGGAATGTGCATATATGTTTTGCCAGCGCGTATTGGAATTCCACTTTACATCTCATTTTAAAGAAATTACTGAAATACAAGTGATCGTATTTTGCGATTTTCTTTACGTAGTCCCATATAAATCAAAATGGTAACTCTTTTAAAAGAAACATTGATGTGAATCTGTTTTTAAATGGCAGTAGTTGAATTAACACATACATATTTCATAATGTTTTACCGTCTGCAATATTACAACAGTTAAAGGCCACCAGTCCAGTCCACATCTTCTTTTCTCCCCATCAGGGTGCGGATCGTCTAAACTGGCTATAACTAGGCCTAGATAACTGTATATCACTGTATGATGAAAGTGGAATATATAGTCTAATCTGTTAATTGATGCAATCCTTTTCAGGTTTCTCTAAACGATTAGTTCGGGGGTCAAGTAAGTCTATCTTATGTGAACGAGGACTTCAAAAGAAACAAAATGATGAAGAAAGCATTCAAAAAATGTATTCCGTTAATGAGATATTTAAGTATTAAGTTGGGTATTATTCTATAACTGTAGTTTTAACATCATACCCTCAGATTCTTCAAAGCCTTGGTATATTCTATCATATTTTGTCCTGCAATTTTGTGGCTCAAAAACTACTAGATATATTATGTCAGGACAGTAAAACAGAATTTTGTAAGGGTAATTATGATTTTACCAGAAGGTTCGAGGAAAAATAACTTGAATATAGTAGCATTAAGAATTGTTTAAGAATGTGAGGATGAAGCGCCAACCTTCATACTATAGACTGTGCTACACCAGGCATTTCTACACAGATAACTTTAATATCTCCCTAACGGAATAAAACATTGGAGAATATAGTTTAAAATTCACCATAATTGTGTTTCTCTGAAGGCCGAGTAGTATGTAAAAGGGGGGTTCTGTCACATTTTATGTCTTCTTTTTTTTTACTAAGCGTATTGGAGGTTCTGGCACACTTATTTAAGGTTTCGTTTGGTTTGGTTTGTTGATGTTTAATTTAACGGCACCGCGACAGTCAGAGTCAAATGTGCCAAGAGGGTGTTAAGAAATTATGGTGTAGAGTTAGAATAGTAAGGAGATAGAAGGTTTGTAAGGAGGCAAAGAAGAAGGGAAGGAAAAGGAGGTAAGTAAGGTTAGGTGTAGAAAGGGAGAGTAGGGGGAAGTTAAATGTGGTGGAAGAGATTGTTGTTGCGGAGGAAGTTGATGTTTGAGGAAAATTGTTTTCAAAAAGGTCCCAGATTGAGGATAGTGAGGAGAGAAGAGATATGGAGTTCTGGTATAGGGGACAGGTTACGAAGATATGCTTGATGGAGAGATCGGTATTAAAAGTGGGGCAGAGAGGGGTAGGGGAGCCGGATAAGAATTGGGAGTGAGTGAGGGAGGAGTGGCCGAGGCTGATGCGGGTGACAACGATGTCTTCCCTGCGGTTGCGACTGTGCAGAGGGGTGTTGATCCCGACTTTGGATTTTATGGTGTGGAGTTTGTTACTGGTTTCGTGATTCCAGGAGTTTTGCTAAGTCTTTTTGTTGTAGTTGGAGATTGATAGACGAAGGTCTGAGTGTGGAATAGGAAACGGAGAGGCGATGTTTGACAGAGCTTTGTTGGCGGCTCTGTCGGCTCTCTCATTGCCAGGGATGCCGACATGGCTGGGAATCCAGAAGAAGATGATATTCTTTCCTAAGAAAGAGAGTGTGGAGTTTGTTGAGGATTTGTAGAATGAGAGGGTTGGGCAAGTTGAGGATGCCAGTGCATCAGTGAGGACGGATTTAGAGTCAGAGAAGATGACGAAACGGGGGCGGAAAGAGAGTTCTATGAAGTTTAAGGCTAGGAGGATGGCTTTCGCTTCGGCAGAGTAGATAGAGGTGCCGTCGGGTAGCCTTGAAGAGAGGGTGAGGCCGGGACAGGCGGCGGCTGCTGCAAAAGAGCCTTCCCGTGTGGAACCGTCGGTGAAGAGGAAGGAGTAGTCGTGAAAATGTCTACTGAGTTGGCAGTATTTGGAGTGGAAGAAAGCGGTTGTGAAGAGCTTTCGTGAAGGAGGATAGACCAAGGTAAACCTTGGTGGAGAGGGGAGGGGGAGGGGGGGGGGGTGAATAGTCCAGGTGGGATGGTGTATCTGGCGATCGAGAAATGTTGATGTTGGCTTTGGAGAAGTGGGAGTGAATCCGAATCCCAAAAGGTGAGGGGGTGCGTTAGATTGAAGAGGTTGGTGAAGGAGGGAGAACGGATGGAATGGAAGCAAGGGTTACGTGGACCGGTGAGGACGCGGAGGTTAAAGGAGAGGCCGGCCTTCTGCATTTAAGATGCTTTTATTACTGTTTTCCACCTTAAAACGAGTTATTGCCGTTTTTCATCCTAAAATGAGCTGGGCGTTCTGGCCCACCCTGATGCACCCCCTATCTTGAAAATTTATGACAGAAAAAGATTTTATTTTGATTTTGATTTCTGATATCCTAATCATCGTAACATTGTTCAATGTATGTGGCATTATGTGAAAAGTTTGTGTTAGAAACTTGAATTGCAACTTAATTTTTCTCCAAATTTGTAGATCATAAAATTTTCCTTAATCTGTTGATATGGAATTTGACTAAAATTATGTTATAAATTTCTAAAGAATGCGTTTTTCTTATGTTTGTGATTTACGGGATCAACATGCTATAGTCAATACTTGAAACAAAATTTATCTAAAAATACTGCATTTTCATTATCACACTAATTAGTTATCGAAGCAATTGTATATTTAAAGTAGTACTTTAACTGATTTCTTCGTTTTTAAGGTCTAAACATTCAAGCAATAATTTGTCAATTACGTCGGATGCTTTTCTGAAAATTATAGAAAATTGTAAAGAACCCTTTACAAACCGAAGGAACCCGGGTTCTATAATTAACTCTGTCCATCCAGAAAGAAGCCTATACCTCTCGTCCTCTAGGTTCTCCACTGAGAACTTTTATTCTAAGAGTGTATGCTCTAAATTGTGAAAAGGGGATAAAAGAAATTCACAAACATTTTCTTAAGACATGATTATTCAAATTCAAATTCAAATTCTCCCTAACTTTGGTCCTAAATGCCTCGATATTACTACATATTGTTCTAAAAGTTTCCAATTGTTTCGAATTTTGGTCGTAAATCTCCCGATATTATACGGAATCTTAATCTAAAATTTGCCAATTAAAAAGAGGCCGCCGCCACTAGCAATATTCAGACCAATTTTCTATCAGGTGGAGTGCAGGAGATGGGGAGTAACCCTTTCAGCTATGTACTATATACTGCCGTATACTCTTTCAAATTAAATTGAGGGTTCCATCAGTATCATCTCATTACAAGCCTTATTTTACATATGTAAATAGGCCTACTGTCTGACTGTAGGGCCAACCAATATGATATTTAGGAGTCGCGCGATTAAAATGAAAAGTAAATTAAGTTCATTAGCTTTGATTTGGGTAAAAATCACTTTCAAGGGGTACTTTTATGCAGTGCTGGCTTGTGTCATTATTTTCTTAAGCAGTTAACGTGGATGAGCCGTCTCTCCTTGGCTATTACGGTGTCTACCCTACTGCCACCACGGTGTCTACCCTACTGCCACCACGGTGTCGCCGCTTCTTGAGATAGGAATTCATTGTCTTTCATTGACCCACAAATGAAAACTCCTTCAAAAAGTCCTGTTAAACCTCTCCTCCAAATGGGATGAAGTTAGATCAATGTTTGACCATCAAAAGGATTGAAATACACCAGCTTCAGTGGCCTTCTACTCCTAGACTCCTACCGGGGGTTTCGTCTCTAGCCCTCCAACGTACGTTTAAGCAGGCCCTTGGACCCCACTCCGGAAATTTCGCGCTTTGCGTGCGGATGGTGCTGACGCGCAATACACATTTGATGGCAGCAAATGTTAGTCCAGCTCCACCAATTGACCAGTCTGCCAGTAATAAATACCTCCCGACGGCACTGAGAAATATATGCCCCTGTGGTTCATATTGTTTACTGATTACAAAGACAAAGGCCTTCTGCCAAATTTGGCACCCATAAAATTTTGAAAGCCACCCCACTCCTTTATAAAAAGAACAAAATCTGGGTGTGGTTACGCCACTGACAGGAATCACGTGAATGTTTTGTTCAACAGTTCAAAATCTGATGTTGAAGAAAATGCATATTGATAACTAGATAACAAGCATGCCTTGGCATCTGAAAAATTGAATTTGTTTTTAGAGGGGGGGAGCGGGGGAAGGAGACTTTAAATCCACCCAAAATGTTCCCACCATGAATGTGGATGTATATTTGGAAAACTCTTCACAACAATAATTATCTGTATAATGCTTTTGTTGACCAGTCGTATTGTTCGATTGTATCTGTGATGGGCGAATTCTTATTTTAAGCCTACATTTCTAACATCTGTGCCGTAGATAAAAAGTTGTCTGAAACTCCAAGGTTGTATTACCACAATATCTCTGTGTGCATGTGTTCTTGTCATTACCTTTATGCAAATGAGCATAAAACTTCTCCGCTCGCTGTCAAAATTACAGATTTAAGAGCATCTGGTTTCTTAATCGCTGTCTGCATTCGCCGTAATTCGGAACATAGAGCACACAAACAAGTGAGATCAACCTCATCTTGTCTGCCTCTCAAAGCTTTATGCAAATCAAGCATCTTTATTTACGTCACCATGACAACAGTAACGTCACCTTAAAATTACATGAAAGAGGTTCGTTGAAAACATCTTATGTCGCAAAAATGAATGTTGTATAGAATATGTGAGTTAGTACGAGGCAGTGAATGGCAGAATATTCATCTATTGCCGTCTCACGACGCAAAAAAATGTTAATTTATGAATGCGTTATCTTATAGTTCAATGAAGTATCAATTTTCGCGGGAAGAATTTACAGGGTATATACGCAGTCTGATATAATGAATTAGCAGGTAGTATAATGTTGGGCTTATCATGGATTGGGAATATTATTCTTACCCGACCGAAGATGGGCCGAAACCCCATAGAAATGTAGAAATTCTGCTCCGATGAAAATTAATCCTACTTAGAAAAATAATTCAAATAGTCAAAAAGCTAAATATATTTTCTTTAAGGTATACATAAACAACTGTTAAGAATATGAAAATGAGGGCGCCAACCTTCCATAATGGACTTAAATAGTTAGCATTTTTACACATAAGACAGACTGAGCTTTAAACTTAAACTGTTAAATATCTCCTTCGCCAGTTGACGGAAAGACGGAATCAGATTTTTGAAGGTGTTCACCATTTTGTTTCTTTCGAAGTCCCCTCTCATATACGATGAATTTGTTTGACCATGTACTGAATTAATCCTTTAATTACAACAGGCAAGATTCTCATCAAACTACAGATATTAAAAGTATATTAGTTATAAAAAAAACCCATGGGTTATATAAATAAACGTCACTGTAACTCGGTAAATGTATAAGAAAACAAATCACAAAACGCGTGAACCTATGACCTTGTCTCGGCAATCTGCCCCAGATATTATCTGACATGTCGTAATATTTGTCTCGGAATGAAAGTGACCTTCCTTTTCCTTTTGGCAAATAAAGGCGGGACGTAATAAATGGACATTACATCACAGTCAACTTCATAGTCACCTCCATCATCTAAGGTGAAACAAAGTTCGGAGCTCGATGATACAGCTAAAAATAACTTGATATATCATTGAGTAAAGACTGCAAGGTGCGAGGAAAGGTGATTTACCATTGTGGCAAGAGCGGTGGGTGTATTTGGTGATTTTCATAAGTGAATTTTTTAAATATTCATAGACCTGTCTTGCCTACTGACATGGTAAAATGTTATTGTTCGTGAATCTTAGATAACTACTTGGTATAAATATTGGTGTTAAGAGTTTTAGAGAAGTGATTAAAAAAGTTTTGCTGAATATTGTAGAATTTTTAGAAAATTGCGCCCTCTCATTATGATCTAGTGCCTGTCTCATGAGATTCTGTCTCCTGTTAGAAACTGTACGGCCGAACAGCTTCCCCCAGGAGATTCTGCGGGGGGACCAAATCTTCTAGGAGATTTTGTCCGGCCAGGCACGTGCACGGGCCAACAGGATTTCTTTACCTGTTTACCTCAAGATCTGAGCAACATATTTTTTCCAGGGGCAATGGCATTGCACCATGGCCGTATGAGGCTGGGGGCGGCAGCCGGATCCCGATCTAAGTCTGGCAAAAATCATGCCTAACTTGGCATGGTTGGCTCGATATCGGAGCCACGCACTCCTGTGACTCGGCATAATGACAATATGATACTTGGGCACCGATCTATAGTCAGCTGCAGAGATGTAAAATGACAGATATCGGAATCATGCCCGTCTTGGCTAGATATCGAGATCACGCCCTCCCGACGCGCCATGCTGACAAAATGTTTCTTGGGCACCGGTCTTTGTCGGGAAAAGAAGTAAAATGTCTGATGTAGATCAGAGATAATTGTAATATCTAAATCATGGCTGATTCGGCTATATAGATATAACCATGCCGAGGCGAGGGATGGGGGACAGTAGCCCCTCGACTCGGCTAAATATATGGTTCATGCCCTCCCGTCTCAGCATGATGATGACAAGATGATACTTGCATGGACACCGATCTTAGTCAGACAGAGATGTAAAAATGTACTTTTTTAAATCAGTGATTTATCTGGATCATCCCTGACTCGGCTAGATTTCCCAAAATTCAAAGGAAATTTCCTGAAATTAGAAAACTTGAAATGCCTGGAAATGGAAAAAAATGGCGCGAAAAGGAAGGAAATTTTTCCGGAAATCAAAGCCTTATTTCCTGGAAATTAGGGAAAGTTAAAAAAACTGAGGAAAATTCCCCGAAAATTGGCCAAACAATTAGCGAAAATTTTCCGAAAATTAACAAATTTGCCTGAAAAATAAAGGAAAATTGCGCAGAAAGGAAGGAAGTTTTCCGAGAAAAAAAAATGCCCAGAAATTAAGGAAAGCTCCCGATTTTTTTTAGAACCTGCCCGGAAATGAACGAACATCGCCCGGAAATGATGGCTACTTTCCGAAGGCTATTCTACTCCTCTCCCCCCCCCCCCCTCCACCCCAACCCCAAAACTCTGGTGAAGCTATTTCTAAAAATTAATTGTTCAGTTGTGTATTCACAAATTCATTGCGATTTTCATTTCGTAATAGGGTTTCAAGTCGGGGAAAAAGTCACCGCCCCCCCCCCCCGCCTACCAAGGTGGTCCCGTACGGCCATGCATTGCACAATACGATATACCCAGGGGATCAGTCAGCTTTTCTAATTAGAGGGAGGAGGGGGTCGCCATGGGGGACATGTTGATGACCTCAAATATATTATACAAAAAAATAACATTTTACATCACTGGCATGGATGCTTAATTTTAATAGCCGAAGAACGAAAACCAAGTCGTCTCCTCAAAATTGTTATCATTCTAAAGCATATTTTGTGGGCCTTTCTACCTTATTCCATGCTACCAGTATTAGACTGTCACAGGCTAAAATTCACCACTCAAAAGCTAAATTTTCTGAATAGTCAGATACGCACTTCTTGTGCCATTTGAAACGCGCATACAATCATCAGATATGCTATATAATTGGCGGTTAAGCAGTCCAATTATTCTCAGAGGTCCACTGAGAGATGACCCTTCAAGTTCATGACCATACGCCCTGGTTTCACGCTCCGGCGCACACAGCAACGTTTTGTGCACTTTATTCTCCGACTGTCTGGGTCCCTGGTGTGATGCATGCCTATCATACATCTATATCCAGGGTACATCCTAATTTGCGCGCTAATATCCTTACTCGCGGTTATTCGCACACATATACTTTTCCAGGAAATTACAGATCAGTTTGAGAAGAGAGTTGCCATTTCCTGACGTGGCCCTCAGCGCGACGGTTTTGTATTGTAAACTCCATGCTCAAAATCCGCCGCCTTTTAATTGAACACTATATTTTAATTTTTATCAAATTAAGAGAATATGGACTTCAAAATTAAGTGTTATTTTATTGAAGGTTGTATTTTAATGGTTACTATGATACAATCAATTTCAGCAACGCTAATTATAAAATTGTATGACGTTTTTATTCGCAAAAGTCATGTAAATTGGCAATGTTGAGGAATGTAAACGAAAACTTCCGGTGCCAGTCCAATATTTTAATAGCCAGGCCTAAACAGTGATATTAAGAATGGTATTATTTAGACATTTTTATACATATGGAAAGAAAAAATGTGTGTGTGTAAAGGAAGAGGGGGTGGGGGGGGGGGGAGAGTCATGCATAGCCTTTTTATTATTTATTTTAAATAATCTGGAGTGGAGGAGGGGGACATGTAAAATGGATATAGAAGATGTTTAATATGGGGGAGGGGAGCCAAATTTTATTTTGGTCCTAACAAACCTATACCGCGTCTCTTAGTCCAAAAACTATATATTTTTAAAGCGGGATCGTAAAATTATTGGAAATTTGGGCAACATTTCCGAAAATTAAAATAAAAATCTCCAAAATGAACATAATTCCCGAAAATGAATGAAATTTCCCGAATATTTAAAAAAACTTTGCGAGAATTGCAGAAAAGTTATGGAAAATTTCATGAAAATGAAGCAATCATTCCGAAATTGAAGAGAATTTCACAAAAATGAATTTCCTAAAAATGAAAGCAAATTTCTCGAAAAATGAAGGAAATTCCCCAAATAGAAGAAAGAAAAAAAATGTTGAAGAAAATTCTTTCCAAATGAAGGATATTTTTCGAGAACTTAAAGCAAAT
>JAIGNY010001761.1:875000-1040000 GCA_020152595.1 Chiridota heheva
TTCCGAAGATTCCCTTCTTCGTTTATAAGCCACAGTATTTGTTATATTTTTCCGATGAGATGTACAAACGATGAATTTTCTACCCCAATTACAGTCATGACAGTTTAAATGCCCGACAATTTGCTGCAAACCAAAGATGTCTACCTACTGTGGTGTAGCGGTTATCATACCTGTCTACAGACCACGAAGCCCCGGGTTCAATCCTGAGGTGGGTAGACACGCCAGTGCACCACAACTGGTTATCAAAGGCCGTGGACATTGACTTGGTTGTCGATGTTATGTCTGTCCGTACGTCGTACCTGTGTTCTCGTCCGGGTCGTATTAAGCGTTTCGTGATAGCATTTGTACTATCATAACCGAATACGCAGGCGACGACCCCGTCATTGTAATTGTGTGTTCAACTCTCTCTCTCTGCAAACCAAAGAAATGTTGCCATGACGTCATGAAGAAGCAGCACTTTAATGACGTCTTGGCAACATTTCTTTGGTTTGCAGCAAATTGTCGGGCATTTAAGCTGTTATGACTGTAATGGGTGTAAAAAATTCATCGTTTGTACATTTCATCGTTAAAAAAATAACAACTACTGTGGCTTATAAACGAAGAAGGGAGTCTCCGGCAACGGTGAGTTAAGTAAAAAAATGTAATTTAGATTCGCGAGTGGTCAAAAAAACAAGAAGGAATTTTCATATACGGTTCGAAAGTCGCGGTAGGAGGTGACCTACCTTGTTATATATATGTAATAAGTATAGGTTGCCATAACGCTGGGAACACCTGTGACTGCGACTGCGAGGATACCGTACCGGAAGATAACCCTGTGTCATGGCTGCAGGCCTGGATTGGCAAGATGAAGAAGAGCTGATGGTACCTGAAATGAATGCTTGAAACAAACCGTTGTGAAGTGAAACATTTGAAGTAAAGGAAGGAAATCCAAACTAAGCTATCACTCTGGCATGTGACGATAATAGGCCCCTAACGTTAGGCCTTAGGCCAACCTACTAAATTAGTCACAACTCACGTACGGGCCACAGGTGTTCTTACGAAGCCGACATAATCTTAAATCGGGTGCCCTTCGTATGACATCATACCCTAACCTAACCTAAACCTAAGCTAAACCTAACCTAAACCTAACCTAACCTAAACCTAACGGCGTGGTATTGACGTCATAAAAAGACATCTGGTTGAAGACTGTCAAACGCGTGTTCCTAGCCACAGGCGCAGGTGTTCCCAGCGTTATGGCAACCAATCTACTTATTACATATATATATAACAAGGTAGGTCACCTCCTACCGCGACTTTCGAATCGTATATGAAAATTCCTTTTTTGTAACCACTCGCGAATCTTAATTACATTTTTCTTACTCAACTCACATTTGCCGGAGACTCCCATTTTCATTTTATAAGCCATAGTATTTGTTACTTTTTCCCGATGAGATATACAAACGATGAATTTTCTACACCATTGGGCAATTCCAGAAAATATGTGAAGAGGGCTTGGTCGGTGACATATCACTTGTACCCACCCTCCCACCCCAATCCTAATCCCAGCGAGCTAACCCACCTACCCAATCAAAGATATGTAGCGTTTTTAAAAAAAGGTGATGAACAAAACCAGCTAATTATAAACCTATTTCCCTCACCTGCGTTTGTAGTAAAATCCTTGAGCATATAATTTACTAAATATGTGATGAAATTCCTTGATGAGCATAATATCTTAGCTGATTTACAACATGACTTTCGTGCAAAAAGATCGACTGAAACACAACTCCTCTTAACAATAAATGATATCTCTAAACAAATTGACCAAAACAGTAACGTCTCTATGGCTGTTCTTGACTTCTCAAAAGCCTTTGATAAAGTCTCACACCAGCGCCTGTTATCCAAATTTTCGGCCTATGGCATTGATGGAAATCTCCTGGTCTGGTTTGCATCATTCCTCAACAACTGCATCCAGCGTGTTGTCTGTGATGGTGAAATCTCTGATTCTAAACAGGTTTTATCCGGTGTACCACAAGGTACTGTCTTGGGTCCATTACTTTTCCTTTTATATGTAAATGACATCCCTGATGATATAAACAGCACAGTTAGACTGTTTGCTGATGACTGCCTTGTGTACAGAACAATTAATAACCCCTCTGACCAACAAATCCTCCAAGATGATCTTAACAAACTTGAACAATGGCAAAACAAATGGCAAATGAATTTCAATCCCTCTAAATGCTACATCTTGTCAATTTCCTTTAAGAAATGCTTTAAATCACCTGTCTATACCTTATGCAACCAGCCACTAAAACATGTCAACTCCCACTCATACCTAGGTGTTGAAATTGATAATAAACTTAGATTGGATAAACATATACATAACATAACCAAGAAAGCTAACTCTGTACTTGGCCTATTAAATGTAACCTCTCAAACTGTCCCACCGACGTCAAATCCACTGCTTATAAAGCTCTAGTCAGGCCAGTGATTATGTACGCATCTGCAGTCTGGGACCCCCATCACCAGTGCGATGTGGATAAACTTGAATCTATTTAAAGGAGAGCAGCCAGGTTCTGTATGGCAGACTACTCGTATAAATCAAGTGTAAAAAGCATGCTTTATAAATTAGATTGGCCCCTGCTTAAAACAAGAAGATACAACACCCGGCTACATATGCTATATGAAATCAATAACAATCTTGTCGCCATCAATAAAGATGAACTTATCCCCACCGTCAGAACTAATACAAGAAATAATCATGACCTTAATTTCCAGGTTCCCTATGCTAAAAAGAATGTATATAAACACTCTTTCTTCCCTCACACACTAAAGGATTGGAATGCTATGGGGTCAGACATTGTACTTGCACCAAGTCTCAACTGTTTCAAGCTAAACTTACTAACACTTGTATTGCTAACTAGTTTGTTTTATATTTTTTACTCACACTTTTTACGCTCGGTCGGCGTTCATGTCCTCTTGAAAGATTTTTGCCGACTTTACCGATTCAGATTCAGATTTAGAATCCCAATCCCAGCAAGCTAACCCACCCAATCCCAATCCCGGCGAGCTAATCCACCCACCCACCTAATCCCAATCCCAGCGAGCTAACCCACCCACCCACCTAATCCCAGCAAGCTAGCCCACCAAACCCGATCCCAGCGAGCTAACCCACCCACCCAAACCCAGCGAGCTAACCCACCCACCTACCCGATCCCAGCGAGCTAACCCACCCACCCACCCAATTCTAATCCCAGCGAGCTAACCCACCCACCCACCTAATCTCAATCCCAGCAAGCTAACCCACCCACCCAATCCCAGCGAGCTAACCCACACACCAATCCCTGTCACTGACCCCCTGCACAACCCCTCCCCTCCCCTTCACATATTTTCTGGAATTGCCCATTACAATAATGATAGTGTAAATGGCCTGCTGCAAACCAAAGAAATACGGCGTTGTGACGTCATAAGGTGGCAGCTTTTTTAATGACGTCATCGCAACCTTTTTTTTTTTACGGTGTGCAGCAAATTGTCGGGCATTTACACTGTCATAACTGTAAGGGGTAGAAAATTCATCGTTTGTTTATCTCATCGAAAAAAATAACAGATACTGTGGCCTATAAACGAAGAAAGGAGTCTCCGGAAAAGGTTAACTATGTGAAAAAATGTAATTAAGATTCTCGAGTATTAGAAAA
The DNA here is from genome assembly GCA_020152595.1 of Chiridota heheva. NCBI lineage: Eukaryota > Metazoa > Echinodermata > Holothuroidea > Apodida > Chiridotidae > Chiridota > Chiridota heheva. The sequence continues at coordinate 878,672 of JAIGNY010001761.1, forward strand.
AAATAGGAATTTGTATATACGGTTCGAAAGTCGGGGTAGGAGGTGACCTACCCTCTTATATGGTAAGCCTGAGTAGCCCTAGGCCTTATGTAGGCCTAGGCCTAGGCCTATGCCTAAGTAGGCCTACTACAACTTGCCATAACGCTAGGAAGGCCTGTGTTCCAAGCGTCAAGTTGGCCTATATTCATCTAGTTGTTATTATAGGGCCTAGTATTATAGATGAGTATATAACCTGTTGCCATAACGCTAGGAACACCGTACCTGCAACTTGCGCATCATGGTGCAATGTGTAACTTGGGTTAAGTTTAACTTGGGAATGATGAAATCTGACAAGTCAGATGGGGTCCAATTGACACAAGATTGCATGCAAATTAGGCGATATTATTTTCGATTATTGACTGGTAAAGGATGTTTGAGAATTTCATCCTCGTCCATTCTCCTTGTTGAAGTTCTGAGTTTGCTCATCGTAATTGCAGACCAGCATCTAGGGCCTAGGCCTGGTCCGAATACACTGGAAGTCAGAAATTGAGCCAAAGGACACCATAGTTCTAGGCTCGGTTAAGCTCATTAATCCAAAACTAAAGTTTAATACAGTAAGTTGTCAATTTTTCTTTTGTTTTCACCAGTTACATCATCATATACAGATGTTGTTGGCTGAAACTTAAAGCCATTTTATCGCTCTTCGCATCACGTTGGCTCTGAAGTTGTAAAGTCCAGGTTAAGATTTCCAGTAATTGTCCAATCTTGACTTGAAACAATTAAAAGATGGATAGGTTACAACTGATTCTGGTAATAAATTCCATACATCAATCACTCTCTGAGAATTAGTATATCTAGCAGTAGTATTAACTCTGGGTTTATGTAATTTTAAAAAATGTCCACGAGTGCTTGAACCAGTCAAATACTTGAATACAAAATTCATGTCCTCTCTAATTCTCCTGTATGCCAAACATGGTCAATTTAATCTTTTAATTCTTGCTTCATATGTCAAATCCTTAAAACTAGGTATCAATTTGGTGCTTTTCCTTTGAACTGCTTCAATATCATCCACATCCTTAATAAAAAGAGGAGCCCACGCAGGGATACCATATTCAATAACTGGTCGAACCATCGACTTGTACAGTGATAATTGTAGTGATCTGCACAAGATCACACCTTTTGCTATAAGGTCATTTAAGGTGACTCAACGCATGTTACAGTTAGAGCAAGAATATAGATTACAGTAACACCTTAAGCTCTGGTTTATCGTTTCATTTATTATATCTTTCATTCCGATCACGACATGGTGTCAGATGCATGAACGCACTTACTCCTTTTTGTAGTATGGAAAATATTTTGTTCTGGCTATGGGGTACAAATATCGTCAAATCAGATCTGATGAATATCTTATAACACTACCTATTGCTGGGACAAACAAAAGTGTGAAATTCAAAGTGGACACTGGAGCTCAGGCAAATATAATACCTGAGTCCACATTCAAACAACTGGAAAACGTGAAACTTGATTCTTTAAAACCAATGATCAAACTGACTAGTTACTCAGGAAATGTACTGCCAGTCAAGGGCAGATGTGTTTTGGTATGCAAAGGACAACAATTGGAATTTTTTGTTGTGGACACAGACCAAGTAGCCGTCCTTGGGTTTAAAGCGTCGCAACAGCTTGGTCTAATCAAAGTAATCATGAATGTTAGCTCCACAGCAAACTTACAAGAACAATTTCCCAAAGTATTCAATGGACTTGGATATTTATCGAAACCATACAAGATATCAGTAGATCCCTCAGTTACCCCGGTTGTCAGTCACCCACGCAATCAACTAGTTTCACTTCGCATGCGCTTGAAACAATCTCTAGATGATATGGAACACAAACAAGTAATACGAAAAGTGGATAAACCCACAGATTGGGTAAATGCAATGGTAGTAGTTGAAAAACCCCAGTCAAACAAATTGAGAATCTGTTTAGATCCTAGGCCTCTAAACAAGGCCATACAACGTGAACATTTCCAACTACCCACCATTGAAGACATTGCTACACGTTTAGCCGGTGCCAAAATCTTTTCAAAGCTTGATGCTAATCACGGGTACTGGCAGATCCCCCTAGACGAAGAAAGTCAGTTGCTAACCACTTTTCATACCCCGTTTGGCAGATATTGCTATTTACGCATGCCATTTGGCATAAAATCAGCACAGGAAGTATTCCAGAAACGGACGCAGCACCACTTCAGCGACATTCAAGGAGTGGAAACAGACATCGATGACATACTTGTTTGGGGACACACACAAGAGGAGCATGATGCTAGCTTACACGCAGTCTTACGCCGTTGCGAAGACATTGGCCTTACACTAAACAAAGACAAGTGTGAATTCAACGTAGCAGAGGTTACCTACATCGGACACAAAATCACCTCAACTGGCATCAGGGCCGACCCTGAGAAAACGAAAGCGATCAGAAACATGCCACCACCAAAGGACAAAAAAGGGGTGGAAAGACTTTTAGGAACTGTCAACTATTTAGCAAAGTTCATACCAAACATGTCCACACTCACTGCGCCTATTAGGGAACTGTTGAAACAAGAAAATCAGTTCATGTGGGGACCAGAACAGGAAAAAGCATTTGAAAAAATCAAAGATGTCCTTGCAGAGGCGCCAATCCTCACATTTTTTGATGTGAAAGTACCAATTACTATTGCATGTGATGCGTCTAACAGTGGACTGGGAGCAGTGTTACTGCAAAACAACAAGCCAGTTGCATATGCGTCCAGATCTCTTACAGAAGCAAAGACCAGATACGCACCCATAGAAAAAGAACTTCTAGCCATAGTATTTGCTTTAGAACCTTTTAACCAATACACGTATGGTAATTTAGTACAAGTTGAATCAGATCACAAGCCACTAGAGGCAATTGTAACCAAACCTCTGGTATCAGCACCTGCCCGACTACAGCGCATGTTGTTGCGCATACAGAAGTACACTTTTGCTGTAAAGTATGTGCCAGGCAAAGACCAAGTTAGTGGCTGACACGCTGTCACGTGCATACAGTATATACAGGGCAACTGTGACAACAGCATTGAAGTTGACAATGCTACACATGTCCACATGGTTATCACAAACCTTCCAGCATCAAATGCTAAACTTCAAGAAATAAGATCAGAGATAAAGAGTGACCCACAAATGCGGATACTAAAACAAACAGCCTTAAATGGATGGCCAGACGTCAAACACAAAACCCCAAAAGAAATCCAAGATTACTGGAACTTTAGGGATGAAATTTTAGTGGTAGAAGACATATTAATGAAGGGTCAAAGAATAGTGATTCCTCCCAAAATGAGAACAGAAATGCTCAACAAAATTCATGTTGGTCACATGGGTGTTGAGAAGTGCAAACAAAGGGCACGAGATGCTATTTTCTGGCCAGGGATAGGGAAAGAAATCGAAAAATTAACTAAATCCTGCCCAGAATGCCAGGAGATGAGACTCCAATCCAAAGGAGCCAATGCTCACAGCCCCCACTCCCACAAGAGCTTGGAAAATGGTAGCCACAGACCTGTTCCATTCAGGGACAGACAATTACCTCCTCATAGTTGACTACTACTCCAGGTTCATAGAAATTAGGAGACTTGAAAACACACTCTCCAAAACCGTCATAAATCACATGAAATCAGTATTTGCCACCCCTGGGATACCTGACATTGTCCGAAGTGACAATGGACCCCAATACACTTCACATGAGTTTGCCAATTTTGCAAAAGAATGGGAATTCTCTCATGTTACAACATCCCCTTACCACTCCCAAGCAAATGGGTTGGCAGAAAAATCTGTTCAAACCATAAAAAGACTTCTGCAAAAAACGAAGTCTGAGGGAAAGGATCCCTATTTAGGCCTTTTGGAATACCGGAATACCACCATAAACAAAATTGGATCACCAGCTCAGTTAGCCATGAGTCGACGACTTCGATCTGTCCTCCCCACGACCAAAGCTCAACTACAACCTAAAGTTGTAGACCCCCAACTAGTGAAGAAAGCCTTACTAGAAAAACAAGCAAGGCAGAAAGTTGATTATGACAAAGGGTCAAGGAAGCTCTCACCTTTAGAAAAGGGTGAAAGAGTTAGGGTCCAAACACAAAGTGGATGGAAACCAGCCACAATCTTAGAAAGGGCTCAGACTCCGCACTCATACATATTAGAAACGGAGGGTGGAAGTGAATTAAGAAGAAATAGACGACACATTATAACACAAGAAACATCTTCTCAAAACAACACAACCAATCATGTCAACAGACAACACGTGTGTGACAAAGACTCCACACAAAATGAATCCGCCAACTCACAAAAATCAACCACAATGAACTCAAACCAACACACAACACCAAAGCTGATGCGAACAACGAGAGGTCGCACAATTAAGGAACCCTCTAAGTACAGAGATTATATTAAATATTGAACTCCTGATTGAACCATGTTCAAGTAGTTGTGATTTAACCTTGTTGTATATAGAGACAATTTTTCACTTGTGTTGTATGTTCAAGTAGATTAAATGTTATGTTTTCCTTATATTTTTGTTATCGTAAGAAGTAATTACAGAACCTGCATCTCTTTTGAAGCTCTCACTTTTTAAAAGGGGGAGTTGTAGTGATCTGCACAAGATCACACCTTTTGCTATAAGGTCATTTAAGGTGACTCAACGCATGTTACAGTTAGAGCAAGAATATAGATTACAGTAACACCTTAAGCTCTGGTTTATCGTTTCATTTATTATATCTTTCATTCCGATCACGACATGGTGTCAGATGCATGAACGCACTTACTCCTTTTTGTAGTATGGAAAATATTTTGTTCTGGCTATGGGGTACAAATATCGTCAAATCAGATCTGATGAATATCTTATAACACTACCTATTGCTGGGACAAACAAAAGTGTGAAATTCAAAGTGGACACTGGAGCTCAGGCAAATATAATACCTGAGTCCACATTCAAACAACTGGAAAACGTGAAACTTGATTCTTTAAAACCAATGATCAAACTGACTAGTTACTCAGGAAATGTACTGCCAGTCAAGGGCAGATGTGTTTTGGTATGCAAAGGACAACAATTGGAATTTTTTGTTGTGGACACAGACCAAGTAGCCGTCCTTGGGTTTAAAGCGTCGCAACAGCTTGGTCTAATCAAAGTAATCATGAATGTTAGCTCCACAGCAAACTTACAAGAACAATTTCCCAAAGTATTCAATGGACTTGGATATTTATCGAAACCATACAAGATATCAGTAGATCCCTCAGTTACCCCGGTTGTCAGTCACCCACGCAATCAACTAGTTTCACTTCGCATGCGCTTGAAACAATCTCTAGATGATATGGAACACAAACAAGTAATCTGAAAAGTGGATAAACCCACAGATTGGGTAAATGCAATGGTAGTAGTTGAAAAACCCCAGTCAAACAAATTGAGAATCTGTTTAGATCCTAGGCCTCTAAACAAGGCCATACAACGTGAACATTTCCAACTACCCACCATTGAAGACATTGCTACGTTTAGCCGGTGCCAAAATCTTTTCAAAGCTTGATGCTAATCACGGGTACTGGCAGATCCCCTAGACGAAGAAAGTCAGTTGCTAACCACTTTTCATACCCGTTTGGCAGATATTGCTATTTACGCATGCCATTTGGCATAAAATCAGCACAGGAAGTATTCCAGAAACGGATGCAGCACCACTTCAGCGACATTCAAGGAGTGGAAACAGACATCGATGACATACTTGTTTGGGGACACACACAAGAGGAGCATGATGCTAGCTTACACGCAGTCTTAGGCCGTTGCGAAGACATTGGCCTTACACTAAACAAAGACAAGTGTGAATTCAACGTAGCAGAGGTTACCTACATCGGACACAAAATCACCTCAACTGGCATCAGGGCTGACCCTGAGAAAACGAAAGCGATCAGAAACATGCCACCACCAAAGGACAAAAAAGGGGTGGAAAGACTTTTAGGAACTGTCAATTATTTAGCAAAGTTCATACCAAACATGTCCACACTCACTGCGCCTATTAGGGAACTGTTGAAACAAGAAAATCAGTTCATGTGGGGACCAGAACAGGAAAAAGCATTTGAAAAAATCAAAGATGTCCTTGCAGAGGCGCCAATCCTCACATTTTTGATGAAAGTACCAATTACTATTGCATGTGATCGTCTAACAGTGGACTGGGAGCAGTGTTACTGCAAAACAACAAGCCAGTTGCATATGCGTCCAGATCTCTTACAGAAGCAAAGACCAGATACGCACCCATAGAAAAGAACTTCTAGCCATAGTATTTGCTTTAGAACCTTTTTAACCAATACACGTATGGTAATTTAGTACAAGTTGAATCAGATCACAAGCCACTAGAGGCAATTGTAACCAAACCTCTGGTATCAGCACCTGCCCGACTACAGCGCATGTTGTTGCGCATACAGAAGTACACTTTTGCTGTAAAGTATGTGCCAGGCAAAGACCAAGTTAGTGGCTGACACGCTGTCACGTGCATACAGTATATACAGGGCAACTGTGACAACAGCATTGAAGTTGACAATGCTACACATGTCCACATGGTTATCACAAACCTTCCAGCATCAAATGCTAAACTTCAAGAAATAAGATCAGAGATAAAGAGTGACCCACAAATGCGGATACTAAAACAAACAGCCTTAAATGGATGGCCAGGCGTCAAACACAAAACCCCAAAAGAAATCCAAGATTACTGGAACTTTAGGGATGAAATTTTAGTGGTAGAAGACATATTAATGAAGGGTCAAAGAATAGTGATTCCTCCCAAAATGAGAACAGAAATGCTCAACAAAATTCATGTTGGTCACATGGGTGTTGAGAAGTGCAAACAAAGGGCACGAGATGCTATTTTCTGGCCAGGGATAGGGAAAGAAATCGAAAAATTAACTAAATCCTGCCCAGAATGCCAGGAGATGAGACTCCAATCCAAAGGAGCCAATGCTCACAGCCCCCACTCCCACAAGAGCTTGGAAAATGGTAGCCACAGACCTGTTCCATTCAGGGACAGACAATTACCTCCTCATAGTTGACTACTACTCCAGGTTCATAGAAATTAGGAGACTTGAAAACACACTCTCCAAAACCGTCATAAATCACATGAAATCAGTATTTGCCACCCCTGGGATACCTGACATTGTCCGAAGTGACAATGGACCCCAATACACTTCACATGAGTTTGCCAATTTTGCAAAAGAATGGGAATTCTCTCATGTTACAACATCCCCTTACCACTCCCAAGCAAATGGGTTGGCAGAAAAATCTGTTCAAACCATAAAAAGACTTCTGCAAAAAACGAAGTCTGAGGGAAAGGATCCCTATTTAGGCCTTTTGGAATACCGGAATACCACCATAAACAAAATTGGATCACCAGCTCAGTTAGCCATGAGTCGACGACTTCGATCTGTCCTCCCCACGACCAAAGCTCAACTACAACCTAAAGTTGTAGACCCCCAACTAGTGAAGAAAGCCTTACTAGAAAAACAAGCAAGGCAGAAAGTTGATTATGACAAAGGGTCAAGGAAGCTCTCACCTTTAGAAAAGGGTGAAAGAGTTAGGGTCCAAACACAAAGTGGATGGAAACCAGCCACAATCTTAGAAAGGGCTCAGACTCCGCACTCATACATATTAGAAACGGAGGGTGGAAGTGAATTAAGAAGAAATAGACGACACATTATAACACAAGAAACATCTTCTCAAAACAACACAACCAATCATGTCAACAGACAACACGTGTGTGACAAAGACTCCACACAAAATGAATCCGCCAACTCACAAAAATCAACCACAATGAACTCAAACCAACACACAACACCAAAGCTGATCGAACAACAAGAGGTCGCACAATTAAGGAACCCTCTAAGTACAGAGATTATATTAAATATTGAACTCCTGATTGAACCATGTTCAAGTAGTTGTGATTTAACCTTGTTGTATATAGAGACAATTTTTCACTTGTGTTGTATGTTCAAGTAGATTAAATGTTATGTTTTCCTTATATTTTTGTTATCGTAAGAAGTAATTACAGAACCTGCATCTCTTTTGAAGCTCTCACTTTTTTAAAAGGGGAGTTGTAGTGATCTGCACAAGATCACACCTTTTGCTATAAGGTCATTTAAGGTGACTCAACGCATGTTACAGTTAGAGCAAGAATATAGATTACAGTAACACCTTAAGCTCTGGTTTATCGTTTCATTTATTATATCTTTCATTCCAATCACGACAATAATAACATCTTCTTATTGAAGAATCTAAATGTGCGTTTGATTGTGCCTAAATTCTGTTAGCTTTATTGATAGCACTTGATACGTTTTCACAAAAATAAGTTCATTATCAACAATAACTCCAAGATCCTTTTGGGACTTTCTTTCCTTAGTAGTTAAAGGAGAAAGTCTTGACATAATCCTTATTTCATATGATAGAATTAAAAATAACAAATTTTACTGACCAAGTTTCATACCCCCTCAAGAAATCTAACACAATTTTTATAATTATTAAAAACTTCAATTCTACTACTAAATTGTAATATAGGAGTCGCCATTTTGATTTCAAAACATGCAGATTATGATGTCATTAGCCCAGAATGCTTTGTATTTCTTTATAATCTACCTCAAGATTTCTAGATTATAAGAATTTTTTTTTTTTTTATGTCAAGGAATTTTTTGTGTACACATGAAATTAACAAAACATTCTGTTAAAACTTTGTGTTACATCATTTTGGAATAGAAGCTTTAATCAAATTTATTTTTAAAAAATACATTACATTCCTTATGTCCCTATTGGCGAAATTATGTCATGCACAATATTTCAATACAGAATTGAACAAAATTCCCCCCCTCTCCATTCCCACCTCCCCTCCCCTCCTCCCCCTCCTCCTCCCCTCCTCCTCCACCTCCACTCCTCTCCTTCCCTCCATCTCATTCCCTCCCCTCCTCCCTCTTCCCCTCCTCCCCCGCTCCTTCCAACGCTTCTCCCCCGCTCCTTCCCCATCTTCCTCCCCATCTCCGCCTCCTCCCCATCTCTGCCTTTCTCCTCCTCTTTCTCCTCTCTTTCTCTCCTCTTTCTCCTCCTTCTCCCCCTCCTCCTCCCCCCCCCTCCTCCCTTCCCCCTCCTCCCCTCCTCCTCCCCTCCTCCCCCCCTCCTCCTCCCCCTCCTCCTCCTCCTCCCCCCCTCCTCCTCTGCCCCCTCCTTCTCACATGAAGTGAGTCATACAACTGACAATTATACCAACGGTCTCTATGAACTTTACAAATCCATGGCAGCCAATTAGTTCTCCAGCTTCCTTCGTGGGCGCACATAAACTTATACTTGACTGTGACAGGAAGGGAAGTGAAGGAATATCTCATTTTCACGTTTCTCTTCTTGAATAGCGTTCAGAGAACCAAGCAGGGGGTGACTGCCCCGCTGTCGAAACAGATGGCTTAACGTCCCCTCCAAAGGTGTGTGCCATTCAACCATTGTCGCTTCTCTCAACAGCTGAATGAGGAGTAGGAGCTGCAAATGAAGTGCTTCTGCTTTGATGTTCGGCATATCTGTCTGCATAGCTATGGAAAAATCGAGTTAGACCTGACCGAACCTTGAACCCGTGACATTCTCAATATAAGTCATTAAACAAAACATTTTGCATCTGCAGACATGTGAGACCTCAGCTATTTGGCTGATTTCAGGTGTTTTCAAAGCTAATTTTACCTATTTTCTGCATAATTGACAATACTTAGTTATTTTGATGAGAAAATTGATCAATTTCAGCTACTTTTATAAATCACTACTCACATGTCTGCATCTGACAATTGACCTTTACTTTCTGAACATTTCTTTCAGGATACTATTGGTGAAGTGGAATCATAATGCAGTCAGGTGACCTTGAAGATCAAGCTGAGGAGATCCTGGCTCTTGCTAGTATTTATGATGAGACTGTCTTTCATGTTGCTGAGGAAAAGTCAGGTGGACAGTTTACAATCAATATACAACTTCCAAAGGATTTCAGAATCAGACTGGGAGGATCTGCCTCAGTCTATGCACTCAAAACAGGTTAGTTTTAAACTTGTTTCATGTTTGTACAATATGAATATACTTCTGGGTCTAGAACGCATTAGTTTAATGGAGGACATATGTTTTGGTTGTACAGGTTCTTTATTTAAAAGATGGAAGCTTTGAAAGTAAATAGACGTATAGAGGCAACTTTAGACACACATATTTATCATCTATAACAACCATAAAAATGTTAAAAGTAAATAGATGTATAGAGGCAACTGTAGCCAAACATATTTAAGATCTATAAAAACCATGAAAATGTTAAAAGTAAATAGACGTATAGAGGCAACTGTAGCCAAACATATTTAACATCTATAAAAACCATAAAAATGTTAAAAGTAAATAGACGTATAGAGGCAACTTTAGCCAAACATATTTAACATCTATAAAAACCATGAAAATGTTTTAAGTAAATAGCAAATAGAGGCAACTGTAGCCAAACATATTTAAGATCTATAAAAACCATAAAAATGTTAAAAGTAAATAGACGTATGGAGGCAACTGTAGCCAAACATATTTAACATCTATAAAACCATGAAAATGTTTTAAGTAAATAGATGTATAGAGGCAACTGTAGCCAAACATATTTAACATCTATAAAAGCCATGAAAATGTTAAAAGTAAATAGACGTATAGAGGCAACTGTAGCCAAACATATTTAACATCTATAAAAACCATGAAAATGTTAAAAGTAAATAGACGTATAGAGGCAACTTAGCCAAACATTTTAACATCTATAAAAACCATGAAAATGTTAAAAGTAAATAGAGGTATAGAGGCAACTTAGCCAAACATATTTAACATCTATAAAAACCATGAAAATGTTAAAAGTAAATAGACGTATAGAGGCAACTGTAGCCAAACATTTTTAACATCTATAAAACCATGAAAATGTTAAAAGTAAATAGATGTATAGAGGCAACTGTAGCCAAACATTTTTAACATCTATAAAAACCATGAAAGTAGTCTTTTCTTATGCAAATCCTACTCCTTATTGAGTATAAAAACTTAACTATCTTGGTGTGACTTTTGACATGGCTTCAATGTAGCATGTATTTCTGTTCACATCATACTTTCCCACTTCATTTCAGGAACCAAGCTTATAACTGAAAAAGATGTCACATTGCTACCCGTCAGCTTTTTGCCTCCCATAATGCTTCACTTTCAGTGCCCCAAAGATTACCCATCATCCTCAGCACCAAGATTCACCCTCTCATGCAAATGGCTTTCCCCAGTTCAAGTAAGAAATAGCTACATTTCTTTTTAGCTCAACGGAGTTGAGGTTTTAAAATAGAAACTTTCTGTTAACTTTTGTTTCCCATTTTTAAATGCGTTGTCGTGGTGCTGTTAAGCCCTTATCAAACAAACAAACAAACAAACAGTATCTAATCAGAGGTTTTTGACCGAAGACTTCTGAAATTTGGCTGTCTTTAAGAACATGAAAATCTCCACACAGGGTGTATTCAGTTTTCCATTTACTGTTTGCATTCCTGAAATAGAGCAATTTTTATTTTCATGAAAATATGCAGTCAAATCAGGAATATATGTGCTGATGTGTAAATGATTGCCTACAGCTGACTATTCACGCGTATGGTTGGCCATGCGGGTCATAGCGTCTCCTAATATTACGCCTAAGAAAAATTAATTCTTACATTGTAACAATATCATTTTATACGTCTAAAACGGGTCGCTAATTGGCTGGTTCCTTTAGGAAAACTAATTTTCTAATCTCATGTCGAAAGGAAACAGCCAGTCAGCGACCAATTGTTATGATGTAAGAAATGATTGTTACGACGTAAGAATTGATTTTTCTTAGACGTAAAATGCATCTAAAAATTAGTTTTGATGCTTAAAATTATGTCTATTCTTACGTCTAAAGGAAACAGTCAATTAGCAACCAGTTTTAGACAGATGAAATGGAATTATTACGACGTAAGAAATGATTGTTACGACGTAAGAATTGATTTTTCTTCAGCGTAATATTAGGAGACGTTATGACCCGCATGGCTAACCATACACGCCATGGAAATGATAAGACATCAAGGAGGTACCACTTTGTTCACACTACAGTGCACAATATCATCTGTTGCACGGACAGCATGGAATACTATCCCTGTTAATCACCCTCACTTGTTATCTTTGTCTGAGTGACTTGTCTCATTGTTGCAATGTAAAGTAAATTCGCAAACTTAAGATTTTTGCAGCTCTGGAGTTTCTTTAACCCTTACTCTACCAGCACTATTTTGAAAATGCGGGGCCTCGGGCACCCAAACGGCGATAATAGGCGCGTGGCCAAAGGGTTAATCAAGACGTGATTATTGAAGGGTCCTCTGTCTTCCAGGCAGAAAAGTCGGGCCCCTTTCGCTTCGCGGGACCCGCTGGGCGCCCACCGGGATCAAATTTTGGGTTGGCGCATATGTCGCGGGTTGATTAACCCTTATACCAGCAATTTTGAAAATCGGGCACCCAAACGCGCGTGGTAAGTAAGGGTTAATCAAGAAGTGATTATTGAAGGGTCCTCTGTCTTCCAGGCAGAAAAGTCGGGCCCCTTTCGCTTTCCGGGACCCGCTGGGCGCCCACGGGATCATGCTGCCTATATTTTCGGGTTGGCGCATATGTCGCGGGTTGATTAACCCTTACTCTACCAGCACTATTTTGAAAATGCGCTCGGGAGGCGGGGCCAAAGACGGGGCACCCAAAACGGCGATAATATCGCCGCGTGGTAGAGTAAGGGTTAATCTAAGGTATAGCAAATGACAAAAAAATGAATTGATTTATTAAACTTTTTTGCTTTTTAGGTTAATATTTTAAATTAAGTACTGTAATTTTCTGAAAAAGTTGGGGACTGAAGGTTCTTTTTCCTGGTAATTTATAGGAAGGAGACCCCCATGCCCACCTCCCTCCCCCCCCCTCCCCACCCTCTTCCCTTGAATAAAATAATGAAATTATCCTTCATTTGAAGAAATTTAACAACAAAAATGAAGATGCAACCTTAGTAAAAGATATCTTGTTAAATTATCTTATGAATGATGAAAATGTATTTATTAATAAAAATTATTGCTGGAGGGGCCTAAAGTGTACTTCCTTGGATTCCATTTGGAAAGTCCCCTGTAATTCTATAGATTTTTCCCATTTTTAACCCTTCCTCTACCAGCATTTTTTTGAAAATGCACTTGAGAGGCGGGGTCAAAGACAGGGCACCTAAAACGGTAATAACATCGCTGTGTGGTAGAGTAAGGGTTAAGCACAGGCTGATTATTGAAGGGTCCTCTGTCTTCCGAGCAGCATAGTCAGGCTCGTTCCACTTCAGTGACCTGGTGGGACGCACACCGGAACCATGCTGCATATATTTTTGAGCTGGCACACTTGTCGGGGTTGATTAACTCTTACTCTACCAGCACTTTCTTGAAAACGCGCTTGGGAGGCGGGGTCAAAGGCAGGGCACCCAAATCGGCAATAACATCGCCACGTGGTATAGTAAGGATTAAGGAAAGTAAACTACTTTTAGCCAACAAAAATAAGAAAATTGGCAGTTAAATAGTAAGACAAGTATTGTCAGTATGAAAGATTTAAATATTGTTTTCTTTGAAAAAAGTGTTGCGAGGGGGATGAAGTATACTTTTCACAAATCCTGGGGGACAATCCACAGGTTCCACCTTTTCTAGAGGGAATTGATTATTTTCAGCTTACAAGAGTAGACAAGAGTCAATTAAAGAGTCAGTTGGAGCTCCAAACAGCTTTGGTTTTGACATCAGCTGCCTCCAGCTGAATTTACACATTTTAATGGAAAATAACTTGATCTTTGGATTAAAGGCATAGCCTCATAAATAGACATGTGTGAAAGCCTTGCTTATTGTTTAGTTTCACCAAGGATGTGTTCATACATCCTTGGTTTTACATTATATGGTTGGTGCATTTTCAGACAAACTAATTGAAAGAAAGGATGTACGAACGAAACTGTCTTACTTTAACGACTGGGTTCCATAGCTACAGGCCGTGCTACAAAGTCAAACAATAATTATACAAGCGCGAAATTGAACGAGGAACAAGCACGGACAAGGGTAGCCAAAAAGCCACACGAATAAACAAACCTGACAACAGCCAGGGGACACACAAGTAAACATGAACACAAATGAGTCGTTTCAGAGCCACCCCACCCTAGGAAAAGTACAAATGGTAACTATAAATAAACACCATACCAACAATTCCCAGGGTGGAACATAGGAATAACACCAAATAGAATAAAATATAAGAAAAAATGACGAGGCTAGGCCAAGGGAAACTAAATAAGAGTCACCGAAAACGGCCTTTAACGCTAGGCTTAATGAAATTCGAGAGGATCAACTGTTTTCAAAAATACAGGTTTTTATAAAGTAGATTATCAGTTTCTAAGCGGTTTTTACAGTAATTTTTAAGAAGTGAATCAATCCGTGATTGAACGCTGGGAAGGGAGTGAAGGTCAATAAGTACAATTGGTGAAACCCAACGAGGTATGTGGAATATAATTTTAGAGCATTAATTTGAATTTGCTTTAATTTACAATGGTTACTTTTGGATAATAAAGGGAAAACAATAAATGAGTAATCAATGAGTGAACGGATAAGACTAGTGTATAAAATTAAGGTTGTAGATGATGGAGCTCTTGGATTATAAGCTGTCCCACAAACAGTAAATAATTGGGAAGTGCGGATTTTTAGCTCCTTTATCAAACATTCAAAATGCGGCCTTAAATTAAATCTAGTATCAAACGTGATGCCCAAGAACTTAACTGAATTATAGTTTAGAATTACGGTATCGTTAAAAACTAAGATTGGGATTGAAACAGGACGGCGACGAGAGAAAACAATAGATTGTGATTTAGAAGGGTTAAGGAATAATCTCCACTTGCTGCACCAGCATTGAAGTAGGTTAATATAGTATTGCAAGTCGTCCCTTGTGGCAAGAATATTATTGGCCGACGACCAGACAGCCAAGTTGTCTGCATATTGAGAGATATAAATGTAATCAGAAGATGGGTTAGGAATGTCGTTTACAAAAATCAGAGAAAGTAGTGGACTAAGAGGGCTACCCTGAGGGGTGCCCTTATTAACTTTAAATCGAATTTGCCTGTTAAATAAAAAGTCTGCAATTAAGCGAATGAATTTAACCGGGAGGTTATTAAGGTTATTAAGTTTATAAAGAAGACCATTATGCCATAACTTGTCGAAAGCCTTTTCGGCATCGAAAAAGGCAGTAAGCACAAAATGTTTTTTACAAAGGTTTAAAGCAATATGATGAGACAACTTGGCTATCTGGTCTGCGGTACTGAATTTTGAACGGAAACCAGCTTGAAAATTATTAAAGAAATTTATATTGTTAAGATAAGTGGTAAGCCTAGAAGAGATGACCCTCTTGAGAAGTTTACTGAGAACTGAAGAAAGTGTAATAGGTCTGTAATTTTTCGGTTTTAAATGATCTTTTCCCGGCTTAGGTATAAGGATAACATGCCCCGATTTCCACTTTATAGGAAAAATACCAAATTTAAAACAAATACTGTAAAGTTGACAAAGAAAAGATTTAAATTTTACAGAACACTTTTTTAATATGAAGGTAAGTGACTCCATCCCCCAGGGGCCGTCTGTTTAGTATTTTTAAGAGCTTTTTTGAGTTCTAAAACTGAAACAGAATTAAGTAAATGATGTTTGTCACAAAGGATGTACAATGTTAGATAGAGTATAATCAATGGGAGTATTGCAAAGAATAAATTGCTTCTTATAAAATACTTTTAAATGACAGTAGGCCATAAACAGATCAATATATTTTTTTAATGCAAAACTTGACTTGAAAATGGCAACTCCCCATTTCATCTTCCTTTGATATCATCTTCACTACTCTTTTGAACATTTTTGTGATAAAGTTAAGTTAAGCTTCAACATCATTGATTTTCTGGTTTTGTGATACTCAGTCATTGTAAAATAACCATGGTCTAGTAATGTAGTCATGTCATCAGCTTGGCATGCTAGCGGTCCCAGGTTTAATTGCTGGTGAGTTTTCATTCATCAGTGCTTCAAAACTGGTTTAAGATATAGCTCTGAATATCTCAATATAACCTTAGCAGTTGATAAAGGGATGTAAAATATTCTAATAAATGTACTTACCTTACATAATGTGTGCAATTTTAAATGTACTTACCTTACATAATGTGTGCAATTTTAAATCTACTTACCTAACATAATGGGGGCAATTTTGAATCTACTTACCTTACATAATGTGTGCAATTTTAAATCTACTTACCTTACCTAATGTACTTACCTTACATAATGTGTATAATTTTAAATCTACTTACCTTACATAATGTGTGCAATTTTAAATCTACTTACCTTACATAATGTGTGCAATTTTAAATCTACTTACCTAACATAATGTGTGCAATTTTAAATCTACTTACCTTACATAATGTGTGCAATTTTAAATCTACTTACCTTACATAATGTGTGCAATTTTATATCTACTTACCTTACATAATGTGTGCAATTTTAAATCTACTTACCTTGCTTAATGTGTGAAATTTTAAATCTACTTACCTTACATAATGTGTGCAATTTTAAATCTACTTACCTTACATAATGTGTGCAATTTTATATCTACATACCTTACATAATGTGTACAATTTTAAATCTACTTACCTCACATAATGTGTGCAATTTTAAATCTACTTACCTTACATAATGTGTGCAATTTTAAATCTACTTATCTTACATAATGTGTGCAATTTTGAATCTACTTACCTTACATAATGTGTGCAATTTTAAATCTACTTACCTTACATAATGTGTGCAATTTTAAATCTACTTACCTTACATAATGTGTGCAATTTTAAGTACACCAAGTATCTTAATATAAAATAATTTTAGAATAATGGCTGATTTTAAATTTTTCACTAGAGCTCAATGAAAGTTTATTGATGTTGTGAGCATAATAGTGGAGGATGTAGAAGGTATAGCTTTCAATCACTTTGGAAGTTTATTTCAAGTTTAAAGGTTATCTTCTATTCTATAAATCTTTCAGTTTGGCCTGATGAAAACCCCTTTAGTTAGCATTACAGCTAGTGTAAAATTGGTTAGCTTTTAAGGGTTCAAATCTTATCTTTGCTAGGGCCTTTGTGCAGGAAGCATTCATAATTTTGGTGGAAATGTCATATTTTTGAAGTTTTAAAACAACTGATTTGCTGAATTTGAAAATTAAAATTTTGAAATTATGGGCAAAGAAATGTCAAAATTTGTGGACCTAATTGGTTACTTGATTACATGTGATTGTGTGTGAATTAAGTGTTGCACTGATACGCGCTGGTGGCAGGGGTCAAGTCCGAATACTGTAGATCAGTTGGTATTTTAAAATTGCTGAATTTGAATGCCTACTCCATAGATTTTGAAAACTGTTCTTCTTTTTGTTATTTTCCATAGTTAAGCATCCTGTGTAAACATTTGGATAGTCTTTGGGAGGAAAACAAAGGCCTTGCTGTGCTCTTTCTCTGGATCAATTTTCTTCAAGAAGAGTCCTTCAGTTTTTTAGAGCTGTCTTCACCTCTTAAATTAGATTATGGTCTTATCCGTAGCATCTCACGACAAAATTCAAGGAAGAGTGACCCAGCAAGCAGACAAGTCTCGCAGGATCGTCAGCAGCTTGTAGCAGGGGATGAGACCTCAACTCTTATCATGCAAAATGAGGATCAACATTCTACGGAAATTTTAGAATCTGTCGTTGCTGAGCTGGTAGGGGCTTGTGCAGCACCACCAGACATGGAACAGAAATACTCCGAGAAGATGGAGATGAGCTGGGCTTTACTTCCTGAGAATCAAGAAGATTATTTAGCGGCGTATCTGAATGATGTTGATTTGAGGGCTGTTCAGGAATCTACCACGGTCCGTAATCTGATAGCATCAATCATTACCCATGACAACAGGGAGAAACAAAAAGCATTTGCTTCTTCTTGGTTTGACTGTCAGATTTGTTTTGATGAGAAGGCTGGTTCCGAATGTGTTTCTCTTCCAGATTGCTGTCACATTCATTGTAAGGAATGCATCACAGGGTATTTTACTGTCCAGATTGAGGAGGGCAGTGTCACAGCCTTGGAGTGCCCCGACGTAGATTGCAAAGCTCGCGCTTTGCCGACTCAGGTAAGGTAAGACTCAATTTGTGAAAACAGGTGTGGGTAAATAAAAGTAGAGGATGCGTTTTATTGTTATAAAAAGGCACTCCCTGCATTGTTGTTAAAGGATTAGTTCAGTGGCCAAGCAAGTTGATCTCATTGGAAAGAGGTCTTTAAAGGAAACTACATGGTGAAAAATGCATTCAAAAATCTTATTCTGTTAAAAAGATAGTTAAGTTTAAAGTGTGGTATCATTTGTGTAGAAATGACTGAAATCAGACTAGTTAAGTTGTGACATTAAAGCCTCAGATTCCTCAAAGTCTTTATGTATTCTATCGTATTTACTTCTGCCAACAAAGTTGGATAAAGGATATGTTTTTGCCTCTGTTTGTTTGTCTGTTGTTTGTTAGTCTCTTTGTTTTATTTGGATTCAATTTGGTGTGTGGTTTTGTTATTGCTTATGGAAGAAGTGATTAAAATTTGAGACAGGGGAAGGGCCCAAATTGAGGGTTGGGGACATTTTTTGGTGAGTTTGTCTGTCATTAGAATATCTCAAGAACTGATGATTGGATTTGCATTAAATTTGATGCGTGGTTTTGTTATTGCTTAAGGAACAAGTGATTTGAATTTGAGACATATTCATAAGGGAAGGGCAGTAATTGAGGAGTGGGGATGTTTAGGGTAATGTCTGTCAAGACATACAGGTAGTTGAAACTTTCCAATGGAATGTGGTCATCAATTAATTTATACCATGAAAAGATATCCAAACAATCAATTTTCTGGACTCAACGAAAATTAAATCAAGTGGTCCCTGAAACCAAAAGAAAATGAAACAATTGTTTTCTGCCATAAATTGATGGAACGTGAATCTTGAAAAGGAGCTTGAACAATGAATGTTTAGTGTGAATACAACTGAAAACAATGATATGGCCTTGGAAGAAATTATGTCAGCAGGTAATCAGAATGCAAATTGCAGATCAAATCTTGGTGGGCCTTGGATTTCTGAGGTAGATTGTTTTGGGTATGGGGATCGAAGGGACTCAATTAAAATTATTTTAGATTTATTAGAATTGCAACAGAGGCAGAGGTATGCCTTCTACAGAGTGGTAAGATTCTAGTTTGTCCTGCGATTTTGTGGTTTAAAAACCATTGGATATGTCAGGAAAACAATAAAACAGAATCTACTTAGGGTAATTATAATATTGCACCTGAAAATATTTTAGGAAAATTAATTGAAATAGTGAAAACTTCAATAAATTTTCATTAAAATACATTACCATTTGTTAAGAATGTGTGGACGAGGGTGTCAACCTTCCACATTGGACTTACTACTTCAGTCATACCTACACACATAAGACAGTACTTTAAGCTTGAATATATCCTTAATGGAGTACGGTTTGTATGTTTTTCTTAAAGTCCTCTTTCATATAAGATAAACTTGCTTGTAGAGCTGTGACCGTTTAGGGATTTTAGTAAACATGTACACGCCAAAAAAAGCGAGCGTGTATCGTTTACACGGGTTTAGTACCATAATTTTTGGAAATACACTAAAATTGCTCCAAATTTACGATGCGAAGTAAAAAAAAAAATCACACAACCAGTATGGCAAAAGTATTGACTCCTTTGTCCAAATAGACGCTCAAGTTTTGCTTTCCAAATCGTAAAAAGTTTACTTCTACAATATAAATCATCATTTTTATGGAAAATAAGCATGGAAATTCAGTTTAGAAAGAACAGATAACTTCCTTTCAATGTCATTCAAACTCAACATCATGTAACATTTTTGTCCTATTTGCTAGGGCTTTCAATGTTACTCTGTGAAAATCTTGCATACTAGGCCTATGATACCTCGCCGTAAAACATTTCAAAACTACGCCATCACCCTGAAAGTTCTGAAATATCTGTCCTCTTAAAATAATGGCCGCCATCTTTGTGAAGCACCTAGAATTTCAGTTCTGTCAACAAAAAATTATGTCTATTTATTTTGCAATATTTTTTCCTTCTTGCAAAATTCATTTGACTCATCAGGTAATATTTACATGTAAATGTCCTGATTGTCACGATTTAAGTATTTTGAGTGTGTTTGTTGGTCGATTTAACAGCTTGTAAAACGAGCCTTGATTGAGTAGGATTTAAAGCCTTATTAATTATGGCCTAACCTATTGTTAATTTCACTGTTTACTGCTGCACATTCGCAGTGCATTTTACAAGTTAGCCTACTCAGATTTCGGCAAAATCAAAGTGCATAATATCCCCATTCATAGGTGATTGCTGCGCATTTCTGATTCTCACATTTAAAAAGGATTATGCTAATCGGGTTTACAGTTTGTAAAAAGTCATTGATTGGAATTTTATCAGCCGAATGTGTGTGTGATTTGAATCATGAATGATCATATTAATTTTCAACGGCAAGACTGACTATGAAAAACGATTACTTGCAATGAAGTATTTAGTAAACGTTTACAAGGATTTGCGAGCATGTAGCGTGTACACGCTAAACGGTTACCGCTCTACTTGCTTGACCACTGAACTAATCCTTTAAAATATGATGAAAAGTGAAATAGTAACAACTATTACTTTACACTTTTTTTTTTTTTTTGATAGTGAAATCAACCATTACCAAAACCTTGTGAGAAATGAAGTTGCTCACTAGACAGATTGATCTTTTATTTGTTAGGTTCACGGACTGGTAACAGACGAGGTTTACAAACGTTACGAGCGTCTCCTTCTCAAGTCTTCATTGGACACTATGGATGATGTTGTGACCTGCCCAAAGCTTGGCTGTGAGTGTCCTGTCCTTGTGGAGGAGGATGGGAAACTTGCCATGTGCCCGTTGTGCAAGTTTCCTTTTTGCCCCAAATGTTTCAAGCAGTTTCATGGAGTGGCTGATTGTTATGGGCCTAAGCTATCTAAACAGGGTATGTGTATGATTGATGATAAATCATACATGCTATGATCTTGAAAACTTGGTTTTGTGATCAGTCATAATCTATGATTTATGATAGAAACAATCTTGCTCTATTTGGGTGATTTCAAGTTTTAAAAATGTCATTTATAAGTTTGTTTCAAAAATGATGGTTTCACAAAACTTGACAGTTGGATTGACATCATGTCCTCACTTTCTTAAAACATCCTCACTTTCCTTTAAATTCCACCAACCAACCAACCCTTTGAACCACCAAATGTGGAGAGAGGTTATCTTCTCATCTCTTGTCTGATGTTCATTTTTCTCAGGATGTCTCACAAATTTATGGAAGGATTTGAATGAAATGGTGATTAAAATGTCCATGAGACAAGGATATTATGATTAACTTGGGAAAGGTGGAATATGGAAAGATCTCTTATCCACCTCCCCTGCCCCACTTGCCACACCGATCTCTCCATCAAGCATATTTTCTTAACCTGCCCCCTATACTAGATCTCTTCTCTCCTCACTCCCCTCATTCTCGGACCTATTCGAAAACAATTCTTCCTCAAACTTCATCAACTTCCTCCGCAACAACAACTTCTTTCCACATATAATCTCCTCCCCTTCTACACCTAACCTTACACACCCCTTTCTTTTCACCTAAATTTTTCTCCTACATTCTTCTTTTTCCCTGTATCTCCCTTACAAACCTTCTATCTCCTCACTATCCTTACTTTTACACCATTATTTATTAACACCCTTTTGGCACATTTGACTCTTGACTTTTGCATTGCCATTAAACATCAACAAACCAGACCAATGAAAAGATGGGGAAGAATTGACCAGGACATTTTGATAGGATGTATGTGGGTATTAAAAATGACTAATTGCTGTGGCAAGTGGTAAAGGAGGAGGTTCTGCCTCATTTTGTAAAAACGACTGAAATCAGACTAGTTGTGACTTCACACCCTCAGATTCCTCAAAATCTATGTATTCTATCATTTTTGTGCTGCGATTTTGTGGCTTAATAATCATTGTAAAAAAAAAAAAATCCACTAAGAGTAATTACAATTTACCACTTGAATAAATATTGTGGAAAAATAATTCAAATAGTATCAAAGTGGGATAAATTTTAAGTTTTAAGATGATGGTGTCAACCCTACATAGTAGACTTACTACACCAGTCACTTGTGCACATAAAAGACAGAACGTTGTTCACTATTTTGTTTCTTTCAAAGTCCTCTTTCATATAAGATAAACTTGTTTGACCACTGAACTTATCCTTTAAAGTTTCTTCACCGCAAATTTACAGCATTTTCTCCTAATTTTCTCACCACCGAGAGCCACTTTACAATTCTTAAGAAAGTGAGGATGTGACTTGATTACTCCTCTAGAGTAGACTGCACCAGTTGTTTTCAAAGAAACTTGTGACATCTTTAAAACTTTTTTTTTTTTTTAATGGAACAAATAGACATATCTGACCACTTAACTTATCTTTTGTGATGAAACTTCGAAAGAAATATGAGGTGCAGTAACTCAGCGATTAAGGAGTGATGCTCAAATGCTTTTTCACTCCCGTTGGGAGCACTGTGTTGTGTCCTTTCCTTACTCCAGTCCACTCAACTGTAAATGAGTCAAGCCGTGGTGGGCTGGCGTCCTGTCCAGAGAGAGTCATGTGCTCTCATCTGCTTACCCCCAGGAAACTGGAGATGAGCACCTTGGTGGGCCTTCATGGTCTGGGTACGTATTTAGCTTTTTCTCTTTTCAAAAGAAATGTATTACCAGGGAGAAAGGCTTATGGTGTTGTTTATCTGTTTGTGAACTGTAGGGAAAAAACTGGCAGGTGAAGAAGATGACGAAGATTCCTCAGAAGAAGAATGGGTCTATGATGAAGAAGAATGCACCTTCAAACTCCCTTCCGATCTCGCTAGCTGCAAATGGATAAGAAACTCCACTAAAAGTTGTCCCAAGTGTTCTGTGCATATTGAGGTGAGAAGTGTTACATTTATTAGTAATGTTTTTAATGAGGGTATCAGTTAAAGCATATGTACAGTATGAGGCCAAATTACCCAGTTTGGTTTGAAATATACTAAAAACCATTTATTCTTACACACAACAACATGAGATGACACACATTTTATTTTGATGTTTGTTACAACCTTTACTGAAAGTTAACATCAACAACAAAAATGTAGGCGAAAAAACCAGCCCCCCCTGTGTATGTCAACAGGGCAAGCCAGAAAGCCACAAGGAAAATCACTGGGGCCAATTCCTGGGACCACCAAAAGTTTTTACCACCTAGTAATTCCTGAGACCACCAAGGATTTATTACAAAACAAATCTCTTAAAAAAGCAGGCCTAAATATTGTAGGCCAAATCAACAGCCCCCTGTGTAGGTAAACAGGGCAAGCAAATATTAAAACATGACAAAAATTGCTTTTGAAAAATACATAAAATGCCACTAAATTAGCGAGGCAGGCAGCTGCCCACCAAACCTAACTCACACAGAGAGGCAGGCCCCAAACAAGGGAGAGGAAATACTAAACACAATGGTTTAGAAGATTATTGAATTATTCCTAACAGCCACTTGCCAAATGGATGATATATATGACACATTACAACAAATCGGAACTAAAAGTTGATAAAAACATAAATTAACAGCCGAGAGCTGGAAATGGAGTATGAAAATAAACAAGGGTTAAGGTGAAAATAAAATAAACCCTCTCGGAGGTCCTTAACAAACAGCTCCTGACCTGAATCAGAAAGATGTACTTCATCATGTCTAAATAAATCTCAATTGTCCCACGTAATATCTGGGTGCCGAATTACTGCCCCCCCACACCACCGCTTAAACGCCCTTGTCCTTCTACTGATTACTTTCCTTGAATTCTCCATCCTTTAGAAACACCTGAATAAAAAACTCTTGGCAAAATCAATCAATACAACATCAGGATAATGTTGGTGAGCAGTATAGATGGCCTGCCTAATCAAGCTTTCGACTACATGCAGTGGATAGTGCAGTAGGTCATTGGTAACCAAATGCACAATCAAAGAACGCCAGTTCTTTGGCGTACTCTTTGCAAACTGGCTCATTGCCTCCGGGAACTGTGTCAGGCTTATCCCAGAGAATCGTTGCCAAATAATGTGTAGTAGTCCTAGATCCAGGTTCGGCTCCTTTTGTAGCAGGTAAAAGGCTGCCCAGCACACTATACTATCACCGATAATCCACACCATATCTGAAGAGAAAATATACTGAAAATGTATTAATAGAAAATAATAACACAAAAGTGAGAGTTAAGCTACCAAATATAAGATACCACTAAGCAAAATGTTGCCTGCTAAAGCCTGGGAAGGGGGTGCACATAAGCCCTAAAACAATCAGGTTTCCACCTCCCCAGGTCTGAATCTGTGAACTAAAAAAACCCAAAAGAGCTGCACAAGTAGCAGCCCCGATGAGAAAGGAATGGGAAGCAAAAGGCTCCCCTTTTATCCCCTTTGAAAAGGAGATTGCTTTACGTAGAACTTTAGAAAATTGGTGCCTGGAAACTAAAGACCCATCAAAGTGAACAAAAACCTGCCCAAGAACCGAATGGCGTTGACCTATGTAATTTGATAAATGGAAACCTGGACACAAAGAGAACCAGGGGATTGGGCAAGAAAGATTGATGTTCTCGGCCTCAATGGATCTGTGTTCAAACTTCTCAAATGAACTGAAAAGCCAGGGTGATCTGGCGAACTCTCCCTTACATTATCACCACAATGCAAGGCATGATTAACATCCTTTGCACCCCCTGTAATTTCCCCAACTCTTCTAAAAGGCAAGGGTGAAAGCAGCTTTAAATAGCGATGTCTCAAATTCGGTCAAGCACATGAATGAGAGATTCCTAAGAATTATGTTAATCAGCGAAAGAGTGATTTCTGCTTATAGTCACACCTTGGTTTATCCCTCCTAAACCCGTCAAGGAATTTACAAACCAGAAAATCACAAGTGAAATCAGGTTAATTTTTTAACTTAAGAAAAAATGACAAACCAGATCAATTAGTAGCTACAGAAGCTGATGAATAATTCCTCAAAGACATAAATGCCATTAAATGTATCCACTCCTCAAGAAAACTCAGCAAAGTTTTCCCACCAGCAACCTAGTAGCAGCCTGAAACTCATGGAATGCCTTAATGGCCTGACAATAAGTGGCATAGGTGCTTTTAGCTACAGACAAACCCAGCAACCGGTTAACTTCATGGCTCAGACTAGCCAGTGAAGAGGCAGCAGAGGAGACATCTGATGCTCTGCATGAGGTACCAGCTTTCCAAAAGGCTGCCATCGGGAAACGAGATAAAACATCAGCAACACCGTTATGCAAACCTGGAACCTACCTGGCTTTAAAAAGAATGTTGTGCTTCCAACAGTGAAGCACCAAAACTTGTATCATTGACAATATTGGGACACTTTAAAGTTTGCCTGTTAACGATTGCCACCACAGACTGATAATCAAACCAAAATAGTGCCCTTTTATTTGCCAGCAATGGGGCCCATGCCAAAAGTGCAGCCATAACTGGCACAAACTCACAAGCTGTGATAGAGGGACCGAAGTAAGAAACTCTTGGGCCACTTGCCTTGCAACCACTTACCCTGAAATAAGGCACCAAATCCAAAGTTAATTGCAGCTTCAGTAAAAAGCTGTACATCTGGGCAATGGTGAAATCAATCAAGCTGCAAAGAAAACACCTGCCAGGTGAAACAGCCATACAAACAAAGTTCAAAGAACCAATAATCGACTGGATTTCCTTCAGTGTAACCCTCTTCCTTTCTAATGCTGACTTTCTGGCTTGATGGAGTGTAAGTAATTTCTCTTGAGAGACTGTAACCAAACCCAAATGGGACTTAATTTCCAACCCAAGAAAAGTAAAAACCTGAACAGGTGCCACAGTTTTCTCAGTGGCCGAAGGAACACCTAGCTCATCACAAAGCTTCAAGCAAGAGTCAAAATCCACACCTACTGTATGAATAAACAAATCATTGAGATAGTGTGTATCCAAACACCATCAAGCTTACACTGATACTAAATTCAAAACTCCAACAAGTGCTAAAGAAATTGAACAACTCATTGGCAAGCATTTGTCAAAATAAAAACTACCTTTGAATTTTAATCCAGGCAATTGAAAATCTGAACGATGAAGTGGTAAAAGGAGATGAGCTGGTTTGATATCAGCCATTGCTAAAATGCTCATGGGGCCTGCTTTCTGCACCAAAGATAATTCACAATCAAAAGAAGCAAACTGTACTTTGCACAAATCATCATCAATCCCATCATTCACTGATAACCCAGCTGGACAGATGCTGAATCAGACGAAAAGCACCTGGTTCCTTTTTGGGAACAACATCCAGAGGGGAACAAATAAAATCTGGAGGAGGTGCAGAAATGAAAGGACCAGCAAAACTGCTAAGTTGAAGCTCACTTGCAACCTTGCATGCGCAGCTGTCGGGTGCTCTCTAATTGAAGGTAATTGTGGAGGTGACCTTAATGATGGCAAAGCCTTTAAAGAAATCTTAAAACCATTTGAAAAATCCCCAATTAGCTCACTTGCCACCTCATAATTATGTTGTTGATACAGCTTTGCTAGTGAGATAAGCTTGCCCTTTTTGATTGGTGTTGGGGCCATGGAAAGAAGTGGATTCTGTTGATATAACCCTACACAGAGACCACATTTTGAACACTTGTGTGGACACTTGCAATCTGCCCTCCTGCAGTGTTCCTTGTTGTACAAGAAACACCCTCCGAATGATGGCCAGTAACCCCCTCCCTTTTGAAAGAGGCCCCCAAATTGCAAGGGCTGGCGAATGGGGGTTGAGAGAATAGTCAATCAAAGCTTGGTGTCCAGGGTTGTCCAGGACCCAGCAGGATCCTGTCTCAGTCTAAACTGCTCATTGTAAACTTTCCAGCCCAAACCTTCAAACGACTTATGTGCCCTACGGACAATACTAGCACACTTCAAAAGTTCAAGTGACCTAGAACCATACTTTAATAGAAAAACAGTTGTGAAAATTAAAACAGCATCCATCTAATCGTCAGATGACTTTACCCCTTTTTTGGGAAGAATCAGGCCTCGGGACAAACCCCCCTTTAATATCTGATATTAGAGCAAGCAAAAATTCAGGTGATTGGGCACTAGCGAAAACAAGCGTTTGAAACTAAAGACCCAAAGTCCACGTAATCACCCTTTTAGATCTTCTCCTTAATACCCAATGGCAGCTCAGCGCCTAGGGCGTTGCAAACACTTGAAAGGGGCTGAGGGGCCTAAATTTAAACAAGACCCCGAAAAAGCATCACTTGACAGGCCTGCATTTACGATAGGTGAGTCACAATTAGGAAAAAACCTAGAAAACGTTGCTGAACTGACTCCCTCCAGCGTTAACTTTAGTAATAGGACCAATGTTACCAGCCCCAATGTTATTTGTGTTCGTCCCAGTGCTACTACAGAAGTAGGCCTAGCATTTATACACATACTATTACTAATAACAGGACAGCAATCATCATTACCTCTGACATTTCCTTGAAGTTGGTCCGAACCCTCCGCTTAAACAGGCACGGACACTGACTGTGCTTGTGGCAACAAAACCTGGACATATGATCAGCTAATAAAGCTTGGCTAACTGTAACCACTGCAGAACTTAAAAGGTGAAACCTACTTTTTACACTGTACTGCCTACTTGAAGGCATTATGCCAAACTTAAAATCCAACCATACTTATAGAATTTGTATTTTAATAAAAGCAAATTTGCATGACAAAGAATTGCGAAATGATGCCTGTCAGGAGGATGGGGTTGCTTTACATAAGATATTTGCGGACGTAAAAATTAATAGCAGTATGCATTAGGTACGCACGCAACCAAAGCCAAAAAGGTGCAAACACTGGGAGAAAAATTGTGCTAGAAGGAGATGAATAAAGTAATAATTGCAAATCTGGGAACCAGCCAAAATGTAACAATATGCACTTAAAGGACTTAACAAATCCCAAGGATGACCCTGGATGAAAATAACCCACAGACGGCTCTGGATCACAAAACTATGGCTAAAAGTAAGTAAAATATTGCCAACTAGAACTAAACGCCCATTGACATACACAGTAAATGCTGCCGTGGATTTGAATAAACCATTTTGTGTGCTAAAATGCTCACAAAATTCCATAAATGGCAAAAACAAATGTATGACATTACAGTGATAATCATGAGTTATAAAGTGTATTACAATGTCAGTAACCACTGCTACCATCCCTTCGCGTCATGCCTGTCTAGGTGTCTATGTCTTTAAAGGTATGGACGTGTAAAGGCAAATTTAGTTAATTATGCTTTAAAATCTATTAAAACACATAGCAAAAAATTCCATCAAAATCACTTAGACATTGACCATTTTACAGCATTTTAAAATCTCAGACAAGAGTTTGCATATTTTATGCACATTTTGTAATGTATTACAGAACAGCCTTGGTACTTTATTTTATAATCCTTTGTGTTTTTAAATGTCTACCACAATTCTCAAAGTGGTGCAGCAAATTCTTATGAAAAGTTTTTTAAGTCTTTTCCATGCACCTAATAAAATTCTAATAGTAATAGACTTTCCAATCATTTTCAGCAACTAAGATTTAAAAAAGAAATTAAAAGAATTACATAAAGACTTTGAGCTGTCCTTCCAGCCATTCATCACAAATTTTGCATGTATTAAAATTTATCAGCCATAGCTCAAAAACTAAAAGTGTTTTTTTCTTTCTTCAAAAACTGGTCTGCTCAAATTTAAATACTCTTTTAACTAATATAGATATTGTCCATAAACCTTAAATATTTTAATATTTATTTTTAAAATACTGTTGCTTTTGTTGTTTGTTTTCAGAAAAATAATGGCTGCAATAAGATGACATGCGCAAGATGCCATCAGTATTTTTGCTGGGAGTGTCTGGCACCACTGGGTGCAGCAGACCCTTATATTCACTTCAGAGGCCCCAATGCCACATGTAGACAGTATGTTGAGGATATGTATGACTGACCAATCACAGAGCAGCAGCTAATGATATACATGCATTATACATGAAGGTAAATAGTGCAAGAAGAGTTAACATTGTTTTTTTACTTTTTCTCCAGCAACTGAAGCTGATTAGTTGGGTAAAGAGGAACATTTTCCCCAGTTGATGACTGGTTGAGGTAGTGAATCAGTCATGTTTGATTAAAACCAGCAGTTGATTAATTGAGGTATTGGAGAAATCATGTTTGGCTAAAACCAGCAGTTGATTGGTTGAGGTATTGTAGAAATCGTGTTTGCTTAAAACCAGCAGTTGATTGGTTGAGGTATTGTAGAAATCGTGTTTGCTTAAAACCAGCAGTTGATTGGTTGAGGTATTGTAGAAATCTTGTTTGGTTAAAACCAGCAGTTGATTGGTTGAGGTATTGTAGAAATCTTGTTTGGTTAAAACCAGCAGTTGATTGCTTGAGGTATTGTAGAAATCAGGTTTGGCTAAAACCAGCAGTTGATTAATTGAGGTATTGTAGAAATCTTGTTTGGTTAAAACCAGCAGTTGATTGCTTGAGGTATTGTAGAAATCAGGTTTGGCTAAAACCAGCAGTTGATTAATTGAGGTATTGTAGAAATCAGGTCTGGCTAAAACCAGCAGTTGATTGCTTGAGGTATTGTAGAAATCATGTTTGGCTAAAACCAGCAGTTGATTGGTTGAGGTATTGTAGAAATCATGTTTGGCTAAAACCAGCAGTTGATTAATTGAGGTATTGTAGAAATCATGTTTGGCTAAAACCAGCAGTTAATTGGTTGAGGTATTGTAGAAATCATGTTTGGCTAAAACCAGCAGTTGATTAATTGAGGTATTGTAGAAATCATGTTTGGCTAAAACCAGCAGTTGATTAATTGAGGTATTGTAGAAATCATGTTTGGCTAAAACCAGCAGTTGATTAATTGAGGTATTGTAGAAATCTTGTTTGGCTAAAACCAGCAGTTGATTAATTGAGGTATTGTAGAAATCATGTTTGGCTAAAACCAGCAGTTGATTGCTTGAGGTATTGTAGAAATCAGGTTTGGCTAAAACCAGCAGTTGATTAATTGGTATTGTAGAAATCATGTTTGGCTAAAACCAGCAGTTGATTGGTTGAGGTACTGTAGAAATCATGTTTGGCTAAAACCAGCAGTTGATTGGTTGAGGTATTGTAGAAATCATGTTTGGCTAAAACCAGCAGTTGAATGGTTGAGGTTCTGAAGAAATCATGTTTGGCTAAAACCAGCAGTTGATTGGTTGAGGTATTGTAGAAATCATGTTTGGCTAAAACCAGCAGTTGATTAATTGAGGTATTGTAGAAATCATGTTTGGCTAAAACCAGCAGTTGATTAATTGAGGTATTGTAGAAATCTTGTTTGGCTAAAACCAGCAGTTGATTAATTGAGGTATTGTAGAAATCATGTTTGGCTAAAACCAGCAGTTGATTGCTTGAGGTATTGTAGAAATCAGGTTTGGCTAAAACCAGCAGTTGATTAATTGAGGTATTGTAGAAATCATGTTTGGCTAAAACCAGCAGTTGATTGGTTGAGGTACTGTAGAAATCATGTTTGGCTAAAACCAGCAGTTGATTGGTTGAGGTATTGTAGAAATCATGTTTGGCTAAAACCAGCAGTTGAATGGTTGAGGTTCTGAAGAAATCATGTTTGGCTAAAACCAGCAGTTGATTGGTTGAGGTATTGTAGAAATCATGTTTGGCTAAAACCAGCAGTTGATTGGTTGAGGTACTGTAGAAATCATGTTTGGCTAAAACCAGCAGTTGATTGGTTGAGGTATTGTAGAAATCATGTTTGGCTAAAACCAGCAGTTGAATGGTTGAGGTTCTGAAGAAATCATGTTTGGCTAAAACCAGCAGTTGATTGGTTGAGGTATTGTAGAAATCATGTTTGGCTAAAACCAGCAGTTGAATGGTTGAGGTTCTGAAGAAATCATGTTTGGCTAAAACCAGCAGTTGATTGGTTGATGTTCTGAAGAAATCATGTTTTGCTAAACTTTGTTTGAAAAGGTCTATAGACCTTTTTATATCGGAATCAGTAATTTCGGAAAACCAATTTAATTAATGTCACATGGCTGGAATTCATGTGTCCTTTATGGACTAATGGTATACTGGGGAATCTTTACATCCAATCAATTACTGGGAAATCTTGGCCATCTGACTGTCTGAACAATTCACGCATGATATGGGACCAAGCGTATAAAAAAAATACTTTAAAGGCACGTATCATATGTGCGTTATACATGAATGTAATACGCATGCGCATTGTTTCTTACAAAATTCTCCTCCAAAACTGCACCTGATTGGTTGGGTATCAAAGGGAAAATTCCCCCAGCATTTGAATGGTCAAAGTACAGACGAAGTAAACGTTCCATAAAACTTAGTTTGTAAAGGTCTATAGGGCATGCTAGCTGAATAATGCAGAGAAAACTTTGAGAATATTGGTTCTTGGTCACAAAAACCTGCTAGATAAAAATTATGTCTTTTAAAACGTTATTAAACATTTAGAGATATCACGCAAGTTGAAATGCATGATGGGAAGGTTTTAATGTATGAGTATTTGTAGTATTTGATGTTAAGGATTGATAAGTGAGGTTACTTGTGAGGTAATGACAAACAAGATTGTCTTTTATCCCTTGCTTCTGTAATCTTTTGATTAAAAGCATTTTAATGGGTAGAATTAGGAATCAGATATTCAAATAAGATTATATTTTAGTTATTGACATTGGAGATAGGTCTTTCATTGGGTTTTGGCTTACCAAATTGGGAAATTATTTACCATCAGTAATTACATTAATATAACAGTTGTTGCACTTAAATTATGTATCACATGTATATAATATATATATATATATATATATATATATATATATATATATATATATATATATATATATATATATATATATATATATATATATATATATATATATATATATATATATATATATATATATATATATATATATATATATATATATATATATATATATATATATATATATATATATATATATATATATATATATATATATATATATATATATATACATATATACATATATTATATTTTTATTTATATTAATTATTATATTATTATATTATTTATATTACTATTCATAAGATATTGAAGAGTAGGTTATTTTGTATGACAGCTAAAAGCTATTTCTACAACTAAAAGTGCAATAATGTCATCTAATCTCTCAGGCACAATTTGACCCTCACTGTCATGGTGTCATAAAGCTTTCATCAAACAACCAAACAAACAAGCAATAATGTGCATTGATTTTATAACCAACAAAATCTCAATATGTTTTTGTTTTGAGAATAAGTTTTTAGAATTGTAGTGGTTATTTTTTTGTAATGATGTTAGTAGGTAAGTAAGTAGAAGAATTATTTAACTCTCATGGATTTAAAATTCAGCAATTACATATGTTGAAAAAATATTATGCATAAAAAGTAGAATTAGTGGTATGCATTAGGTAATTTAGTTGACAGATATTACACAATTGACTTGCACACATTTAATATTAAAGGTCTATGGACTTGTAGAAGCAACATTAGCAAATTTGTTTTAAATCCTGTAAAATTAATAAAAATAGCAAAAATTACAATAAAATGTGTGAAAAATTAAACAATTTACAGCTTTATAAATTTTTAGGCAACAATATTAGTAATGTAACAATGCTGGTAAAAAGATATTAGTTATGTAACAACAGGGAGCAATTTGTTCTGGTTCGCATTGCAACTTGCGACCCAAAAATTGTGCAGAACTTCGTTTAGTAATTCATTTCCCTAACTTGCATAGCAAAATTGCAATACAATTAATTCCCTAACTGATTAAAGTTTTCCACCTTCAAATAAAAAATAAATGAATTTGAATGTACAAATCACAAATGCGCAGCAATCCCCTGTGAATGGGGATGTTTTGCACTTTGATTTCGCCGAAATATGAGTAAATTGTGAAATGCACAGTGAATCTGCAGCAGTAAACAGTAAAATTAAGAATAGGCCATAACGTAAAGCTTTAAATCCCACCCAATCAAACCCGTTGTACAAGCTTTTAAATCGACCAAAAATCATAAGGTCAAAATTCTTGAATTATTACAATCAGTACATTTACATGTAATTATTACCTGATGAGTCAAATAAATTTTGCAAGAAAGAAAAAAATAATGCAAAATAAACAAACAGAAGAAGATTTTAACAGAGCTGAAATTCTGCGTGCTTTACCAGCCATTTCGAGAGGACTGATATGATCAGAACTTCTGGGGTGGGTGGCGTAGTTTTGAAATGTTTTACGGCGAGGTATCATAGTAAGTAAAATTTTCACAATGAAAGCTCTAGTGAGTACGGCAAAAACGTTAAGTGATGTTGAGTTTAAATGACATTCAAAGAAGTTATATGTTCTTTCTAAAATAAATTTCCATGCACATTATTCATAAAAAATGATTTGTACTGTAGAAGTAAATTTTTATGATTTGGAAAGCAAAATTCCAGCATCTATTTGGGCAATGGTGTCAATATTTTTGCCATACTGGTTGTGCGATTTTTTTACTTAATAGCGGGAAATTTGCAAGATGTGCAAGATGTGTTTTTCACATACTTTGTCAATCTTCCTTATTGACAAATTTTGTCCTTTACAACTTGCAACCATTTCCATCGTCATGCGTTATAAACTGTTCAATTTGTATCAAGTGATTTGTGTGCAGTGTCCACTGTAGAAGAGAGATTTGTTCACAAATCTGATGAGATCTTTAATATTTCCCTAACAATAACTACTTCTGAACACATTTGTACCACTTCATGGTGAGACTCATCAGAGGGATGGTACTCTTTGTTTACATCCATCTATTCTTAGTCACTTCCCATTCTGGCTCAAAATCAATATGGGGTTTAGGTGCCCACCATGCAGAGGTAAGATTGTCTGTGCCTCTTCATAAGGTGCATCATCCACCATCTCCTGAAAGTTGGGCTAAAAACAAGAGGATGAGAGAAAATGACCACCTCAGATGTAATTGAATACACCAAGGGAAGTCTAAACTGAGGAATGTATCAAAATACATGATCAAATAAGCGTTTTCATTAAAGCAATAGTGAGTAAATTAAAGGGACCAGGTAATTTCATTTGAGTCAGAATTATAAAGTCTTAACAAATAAAAATAAGCAATCAACAGAAGTAGATGGAAAATACATATTTCACTTTAGAAATGGCATAGAGCTTAAACAAACCTTCAACCCGGTCGTTTCTGCCTACAAGAAACTTTCTTGAAAACCATCGACCATTACTCCCCCAACAACTTCCCTTGCTATCACAAACATCAAGTGGACGCCGCCAGGGCCTGTGGGGGCGTCTCCATTCTCGTAAGACACGATATCCCACACAGCCCTGTTCAAGTGCACACCGACCTTCAGGCCATCTGTATATCTATCTCCCTCCACAAAACTTTCACTCTTTGCAATATCTATCTCCCCCCCAACACCAACATTCAGCCAATCAGCCTTAACAACCTTATCTCTCAGCTCCCCTCCCCCTTCATCCTTCTTGGTGACTTCAACGCTCACAACCCTCTGTGGGGCTCTGTTACCATCACCCCCAGAGACAAGCTCATCGAGAACACTCTTCGTCAGCACAGCCTCTCCTTGCTCAACACTAACTCCCCGACCTACCTTCACCCTGCCACAGGTTCCCTTACCTGTATTGACCTGTCTATCTGTTCCTTCAACCTCCTCCCTGATTTTAGCTGGAGAGTCACTGCTGACCTCTGTGGTAGTGATTATTATCCTCTTCTTATACATTCCAACCTTCAAACCCCCACTGACCACACCCCAAATTGGAACCTCGAGAAGGCTGACTGGCCCCTTTTCGAAACCCTCTGTGACTCACACCTCTCCCCCCATCTCCTTGAGGATGAGGAACCCATGTCAAACTTCAGTAATATCCTTATCAACATCGCCACCTGCTCAATTCCCCAAACCTCCAAACCCCTAAATCATCCCCCCAACCCCTGGTTCTCTGATGACTGCAAAACCGCCATCAAGAACAGGAAAAGAGCCCTCAGGAACTTCAAAACTAACCCGACCACCCATAACCTCAACCTCTTTCGCATCAGCCGTGCAAGGCCAGGCAGCACTATCAAGGACAGTAAAACTAACACTTGGAACAACTTCATCTCTTCTCTCACCACCAACACCCCCACAAAGAAGATTTGGAGAATGGTTAACAGCTTCCACGGCAGAGTGGAAAAATCTCCAATCTCTCTCAGAATGGTGACAGTCTCACCGCAAAAAAGGACATCGTTAACCACCTCGCCGCCACTTTTAGCAACATCTCATCCTTGATCAACTACTCCAATGCCTTCAAAACCAAAAAAGCTTCTGATGAAGCCCGGAAAATCACTTTTCCTTCCAACAACTCCGAAAGCTACAACACCCCTTTCACCCTCTCTGAATTAAACCTAGCCATCCACGACGCTGGCTGTACCTCCAAGGGCCCAGATAACATCCCCCACCAGTTTCTGAAACACCTCCCCATCAAGGCCACCACTACCCTACTCACAATCTTCAACAACATTTGGACCTCACACTCCTTTCCCCCTATATGGAGGACAGCTATTGTCATCCCCGTCCTTAAACCGGGGAAAGACCGTACCGACCCCTCCAGCTACCGCCCCATCGCCCTAACTTGCTGTCTCTGTAAAATTATGGAAAGGATCATTAATCAGAGAGACTAAACTGGTTTCTTGAGACCAACAGAATCCTCTCCCCTGACCAAAGCGGCTTCAGAAAACATCGCAATACCCTAGACCAGTTAATTACGCTCGACATCGCTATTCGGGAATCCTTTGCAAAAAAGGAACACCTCATTGCCATATTTTTTGACCTTGAGAAAGCTTTCGACACTACTTGGAAATACGGCATTACCTGCAAACTTTACACCATCGGCCTTAGAGGCCATCTTCCCATCTTTATTCAAAACTTCCTTTCAGCCAGGCGCTTCCAAGCTCGTATTGGCCACACCCTCTCCAACCCGTTCCCCCAAGAAGAGGGCGTCCCTTAAGGCAGCATTCTCTCTCCCACTCTCTTCAACTTGAGCATCAATGACATCGCGGATAACCTTGGCCCCAACATCAAACGTACCTGATATGTGGATGACTTCACCATCTTCTACTCCTCCCCTAGCTTTCCTATTGTTGAAAGTAGGCTCCAAACCAGCCTCGACCTGCTGCAAGACTGGAGCAACAAAAACGGTTTTAAATTCTCCAAAGACAAGACAGTCTGCATGCACTTTTGTCATTTCAACAACCTCCACCCCAACCCGAACTTTGTGCTCAATGGTAATCGCATCCCAAAACTTGAACACACAAAGCTCCTGGGTCTAACTCAGGGCTTCTCAACCTTTTTTACTCCACCGCCCACCTTTTACATTCTTTTTGTAAATAAGAAGCTTTTCGCCCACAAAAATAAACCTGAACTGAAATAAAGTTTACTTACTTTTAATGTGATCCTTGCGGTTGGTGCTGATTAACTAAAGAGTCGATGTTAGGTTTAATTTTTGTAAGAAACAAACGGAGGTCCCCTCTGTCTGATATTTTCAAGCAATTTCTCTCCTTTGTGAGAATATGATTCACAACACTAAACCCACTTTCAACCAAGTATGAGGTAGGAAAGCTATGAGTAGTGATGAAATTCTGTCCCAAAGATTTGGATAGAGCTGGGGCATTTTCTTGTTTTGCCAAAGTTGTAAGTATCCTCCTTCATTGAAATTTGCTTTCGATTCAGTATCGTATGTCAATTGCAATAGTTCTTCTTGGCAGGCGACTTCAACATCATTCACGTCTGTGTTAAATGGCATTTCCATCCATCCAGCGACTTCAAGATCGAGGATATCTGCAAAGCGATTTTCCATGTCTTGTTGTAATGTAGTAAGATGTTTGCTAAATATATCCAAGTCATCTTCTGTGAGCTCATTTTCTATTCCTGACAAGCCTGGGAACTGATGCAATTCATTTTGAGCGACATTTATTTTGAATAATTTGAGTTTGTCGATAAATAAACATACTACTTTTTTGCACTGAATAAGTGTCATAACTCTCCCTTGAAGATGCAAGTTCACCTCATTCAACTTGGTGAATATGTCTGCCAAGTAAACGACATGATTCTTTATTTCTCTTACTTGATGGCACAACCTAATTTCATTTTCACTCTCCAAAAACTGCAACACAGTCTCATATAACTCAACAAAACGTATCAAGCATTGACCTTTGAAAGCCACCGAACTGCAGTATGCAGTAATAGTCGAACATGTTCTTCATCAGAATCCTGACATAATTGCCGAAACAATCGATCATTTTTAGCATTTGCTTTTATCTTGTTAATTGCATTTACAGCAATATTCAATGATGAGTGCAGACTTGGACTCAAATTTTTTGCAACAAGATGTTGTCTATGAATTATGCAATGAATACATCGAATAGTAGGGACTTCTCCTTTCAAGAATGCTATAAAGCCGCGATATCGACCAACCATGGAAGGAGCCCCATCTGTCGCGCAGGCGATGATGTTTGTAAGTGGGATGTTATTCTTATCGAAGTATGTTTTCACAGTTGCAAAAATTGATGCTCCTTTTGTATCTGCAATAAGCTTATCAGCAAAAAGCATCTCCTCCTGAAGTGTATTGCTATCATCAAAATACCGGACATAGGCCATTAGCAATGCATCATTGTCAGTAATTGTTGATTCATCTATTTGCAAAGAAAATGTCTTTGTTCGAAGTGTAGTTATCAAGGTCTTTTCAACATCACAGGCCATTTCATCAATCGTCTCCTTACTGTGTCATTACTAAGTGGTAAATTTTTAGGGCGTTTCCTGGGTCCTGATGCATCATCGTTGAGATCAGTTCTTGAAAGCATGGAATTAATAACTTTTCACCAATAGTGTGTGCACAGCCACTTTTAGCAATGAGTTCTGAAATACGGTAACTAGCAATGAGTCCATCTGTATTCTTTTGAGTGTGCCTTTGAAACATAGAGGTTACGGTTTACGTTGTTTGAATTTTTCAGCAATATCTTGAAAAAATTCTATAGGCTTGTCTTTCTTTTCTGAATGTTTTGTACGAAGATGTTCTGCCAATCTAGACGGCTTCATTGCCTCATTTGAAAAAGATTTGTGGCATAACAAACACATTGGCATCAACTTATCTGCAGACGATTCAATAAAACCATATGCCAAGTAATCTTTTTGAATACAAACGGGAATACTTTTTCTTTGGTCCCATTGTTTGAATATTACAGGGTTAATTCAAATTGTAAAATAACACAAGCTAATTAAATAAGCAGCACTTATTTAATGAGACAAAATAACAACCGACTGAACTTTGGAGCAGCGGGAGGAGAAACAGCAAAGCACCTTCTCCTAGTAAGATAACGTGATAACTGAGTGTGTTGAGCTACTACGACTCTGTCTTTCGATCATACGGAACTAAACACATACTTAACGAGTACAAACGGTTACTCAACACGTTTGTTTTGATTTGCTCTTTGTGTAAGCTTAATTATTGAGTGTACCGAATTCGGTACTGACCTTGTTTGTTTGACTGACCTTGAGTTATGGCGCCAACCTTATTTTTGAAGGCTGATCGCCATGTAGAAATAAAAATAGATATACATGCTTAGTCCTTTGGGAGTAATGCAGTATTGTAAGACTAAAGTGCATACCGCCCACCTAATTTTACAAAACGCCCAGAGGTGGGCGCTACCGCCCAGGTTGAGAAGCCCTGCTCTAGACCCTAAGCTTACCTACAAGCAACACATCACCAACCTGAAACTGAAATGCAACAGCTCCCTCAACATCCTCAGGCTCCTCTCCAACACCACTTGGGGTGCGAACCGCTTTGCTCTCCTCAAAATTTTCAGGCTCACCATTCGTGCCAAGCTTGACTACGGCAATATTGTCTACTGTGTCGCTCACAACTCATACCTCAACCACATCAACACCATCAAAAATGAAGCCCTCAGGCTTTGTCTGGGTGCTTACAGGACCTCCCCAATCACCAGCCTTCATGTTGAAGCCAACGAACCCCCCTTTCTACTTAGATGTAGAAAGCTTAGCCTATCCTATGCTTTTAGGGTCCTCATCAACACCCAGAACCCTGTTTAAAACCTCATTAGGTACCCCAATTTCTCCACCCTCTTTGATAGGACTAAAACCCTATCATCTCCCATCAGCTTACGCATTAAATCAGACCCCTTCCATCTCGGCATCAACCCCACCACTCTTGGCACCTTCTCCTGGCCCACTTTTCCTCCTTGGGCCACCCCCCTCCCTTCTGTCCACCTGGGCCTCTCCACTCAGCACAAAGCTCAAACCCATCCTAACCTCTTCATCAATCTCCACAACCAAGTCAAAGACCAACTCTCAAATTACACCTCCATCTATACTGATGGGTCCAAGGAGGGCAACAAGACAGCTGCTGCTGCGGTCATCCAAGACATCACCCTCAGTAGCAGACTTCCCGATTACTCATCCATCTTTTCAGCCAAGGCTAAGGCCATTCTCCTTGCCTTCAACTTTATTGAGTACTCCTCGCTCAGCCACTTTGTTATTTTCTCCGACTCAAAGGCTGTTCTTCTTTACTCAACCTTAAATGGGATAACCTCACATGCCACCTCCTCCTCCGCAAACTCCTTTCTCCCACCTTCTGCAGGAAAAGTATTCTTTTCTTCTGGATACCCAGCCATGTTGGCATCCCGGGTAATGACAGGGCTGATGCAGCCGCTAAGCTTGCCCTCACCCTCCTCCCTGCCCCTTTTCCCCAAACCCTCTCTGACATCAAACCGCTTATCACTTCCCTTGTTCGGGACCGCTGGCAAACCTCATGGAAGTCCCAAATTGATAACAAACTCCATGTCATCCAGCCCACAATTCCGATCAAAGCCACCATCAACAACCTCTCTCGTATTGACAACGTTCATATTACCCGTCTTAGAATTGGTCACACTCATCTCACCCACTCCCACCTCCTTATTGGCTCCCCCCAACCCCTCTGCAACAATTGCCATTGCACCCTCACAATCCATCACGTTCTCTTTGCTTGCCCCCTGTACAACCTTCCCATAGCTTCCCTCGCTCCCTACAACTCTATTGCTGAGTTCTTCCAAAAAAAATCTCTGGATAAAATTATCTCCTTCCTTCATCATGCCTCCCTCTACGACCATATTTAATTCTCCTCTTCCACCCCCTCTCTACTTTGTTTTTGTTTCAACCATGCACCTCCTCTCACGATCACAGCTTTCTGACCTTTTGTCCTTAAATTTCTCTCATACTTCCCCTGTTTCCTTTACTTCCTACCTCTAGAATGATCTGACCTCTCAGGCACAATTTGACCTTAGTTCTTGTGGTGTCGTTAAGCCATCATCAAACAAACAAACATACAAACAAATACACTTGCA
The DNA here is from genome assembly GCA_020152595.1 of Chiridota heheva. Classification (NCBI taxonomy): domain Eukaryota; kingdom Metazoa; phylum Echinodermata; class Holothuroidea; order Apodida; family Chiridotidae; genus Chiridota; species Chiridota heheva. The sequence continues at coordinate 919,276 of JAIGNY010001761.1, forward strand.
GCACATTGTTTGCAAACTTGAGAAACACAAATGGCAAACCATAGGCAAAACGAAATACTTATTTTAAAGCCCACATGAAGAAGCAACATGCAAGTAAAAAAAGCTAAATATGCTAAAATCACACATTTTGGTATGATACGATCAAACCAAGAAAAACAACATTTTCCAAGCTCTTACATTAGGAAGGGGTACTGACATGGAAGGTACCCTAGGTTTTGCATATGAGTTCATATCAAAAAGAGGTAAAATATGATTAGAGAACATTTGCACATTGTCTGCTTTTAAATAATTTTACACAGGTGGTTCCTATCACTTAATGTAAGATATGAACATCTCCTTTTGTGAATTTAACCCTTGATATACAAATTAAGATGAAGATTTTACTTCCATGAATGGCCATGAATGTATGTTACTCTGGTTAGGAGGTCCTGAGTCTTACTTGGCACCATGTCCTGTAGAGTCATAAAAATAAAGTCATTCATTTTGTATATATCTGTGGTGCAAGCAGTATTTTGAGTTTGATGTCTCCTGATCAGATCTGCAGAGCAAATCCAGATGCAGAGAGTATTCCAGACTCCATTTTGTGTTTAAACTCCTCATAACAGTTATAAATTGGCAGTCACATCACCAGCGAGCGCGCCTGGCAGTGTCACTCTCTCACAAAAGTTGTATCCATGCTTGTTACGCAAAATGAAAATATCCCCTATTGAAAATTTCAGTTGCAAAAACACCCCCTATTTTGCAATTTCATGAACTTTCAACCTATAAAAATACCCCTATTTTTCAATTTCAAGAACTAACACTATTTTATCTTTTAAGACTTGTACCACTACAAAGAAACTTTATATTTCATACAACAATTAAAGTATATTTCTTTTCTGCAACAAAAAACAAGTTATCCGTCTGCATTACTGCAGCTTCACTCGTTTCTGAACATGAAACCCTAAAACATGTCTTTGGCTCATTATTTGTACCAGTAGAAAATATAAAAAAGAAAAAACTATAATATTGATTGCAATCTTTTGCAATTTTAATAACCTTCAACCTGTCATTTAAAAATATAAGTAGCAAATGTTTGTACAACATACTGTATGTATATGTTGAATAATGTCATTTTTTTCATTACTAAGTACCTTCTTTGGATACAGACTCTTTTGGAATGTTCAAATACTGGAAAGGAGACAATGGCAAGTTCAACAATGGCAGCAAGCAAATTTTTAAGCAAGATAAACTACTAAAGTTACTTTAAAAGTCTAAAGTGAATACTATTTTGGTAGTACATTCAATAAAAATGACAAATATAACAATTAAAAGTATTGCAGTGTTACATTGATATTTTCAGCCTGATTGCCTTTGATAGTGTGGGCCATCCTCTCCAGCCAAAATTTCCTGAAGCCTATGCAAGTTGCCCAGATTTTGGAGCATGTCACTTATCGTGTACGTATGTTTGTTGAGTACAAAGGAGCCATTGGCTAAAAAATAATCCTTACAAACATGTGTGCCACCATTTGGAATAAATCTTGCAATAAATATTCGGTCTTCATACCCGCAGAATCGTGGATTTCTGCGGGTGCTATTTTAAGACTCCAGCCCTACGCAAGTAACTAATACCACCATGCCCATCATTGAATCTAAGCAATCAGGAATTAATTAGATTTAGAAGGTTAATAAATCATGGGGTTGGTAGTATTTGCCTAGGTGTATTGTTTGCACACCAATAATGAAAGAAATGGAAAAGAAATTTATAGCGCGAGTTATTTGTCATGACTTTTCTTTAAATGTATAGGATGATTTGATGTAAACTCTCATGATGCTTTCATAAGGAGAACTGCATTGTAACGTGACAAACTAATATCTTGAAAACATTCCCTAGAAATAAAATTATGTCTGAGGGTAAGGCCTTTGGTTTTGTGCACCCACAAACGCGGAGCATGCAAAATATTTTCAACATAGGAAGCATATTGAATACGAGTTATAAGATCTTGAGTTATATTTCTATATAATGCCAAACTAACATGATGCAATATCTTTCCTTAGGAAAAATGGTCCTTCAATCATTCACAGTTAATGCACATTATTACCTCAGGAATTTATGGTACACAGCTATTTTTTATCACCAGTTTAAAAACAAACTTCTCCCACTAATACACTTAACACGGATGAGTGATTTTCAACATAGGAAGCATATTGAATACGAGTTACAAGATCTTGAGTTATATTTCTATATAATGCCAAACTAACATGAAGCAATATCTTTCCTTAGAAAAAATGGTCCTTCAATCATTCACAGTTAATGCACATTATTACCTCAGGAATTTATGGTACACAGCTATTTTTTATCACCAGTTTAAAAACAAACTTCTCCCACTAATACACTTAACACGGATGAGTGATTTTAATCACAAAAGTGCCCTGATTGTTCAGCTCTGCGATTTGTAATCTTATACACACAAATAATCTTGGGCTACTTGGCTGTGGTATGCATGGGAATGGCAGATGAACAATTATTGTTTCGAGTGGAAACACAATACACTGAACAGGAAGTCAGGTTGGTAATTGTCATACCTGAATTTTCAAAATTAACTCGGGTGTCGGGTGCGGGTTGGCTTAAAGATAAACTTTTCAGCATGACATAAGATGAGCAATTGTACCAGAAACGTTCTCCTTAGCTGACAAAATTTCCTGCTTTATTTGGGATGGACAATTACAAACTTTTGGAAATAGCAGACGTTGAGCGCTCTCCCAGTTCATTTGATCAGTCCTCTCTAAATCACATTGTTGCAAGCCATGTTCCAGGTTGGTCAGTCTATCAAGTACTAAATGAGCATGGGTCATATGTGCAAGGTTTCCTCCTAGGTTGAGCATTCTAGTTGGATGCTTCAGGTGATTTACTATTTTTTTCCCACAATGTACAAAGTCCTGATCTACTAAATCCATCTCATCAATTCTTACCACTTTGCCACTTATGTTAAAATTGTCAGTCTATTCTGTAATTGACACCATCATTACATCGGGCAATTTGGAGCTGATTCTTTCTGTGATGTGACTCAACATCTGATGCATGTCCAACAAGTGGTCAGGGTAGGGATGTTTTTGTGTCCTTCCACTGGTTCATTACCATCCAATGGGTAAATTTGTTACATGTTACCTGCAGAAGAGCAATAGGAGCAGGCAGTTGGGGATGCAGAGGATTTATCATGACTGACCACTTGCCATTTTGCCCACACAGTTTTCTCTGAATGCTTGTTTTAACCTGTTACAAACATCCATGTCATTTCCAACAATATGCACAAATGCAGGATCACGTATATGGTCCTCCAGTGTCTTTACCACACTATTACCAGCACTGGTCAGTTTTACCATCCCACTGTACCAAGTTTATTACCAAGTTTCATCTTCTGTAGTTTCTACAAGTACTTCTCCATTAATATTTTCACCCTCCGTAATTGATGCAAACAATTTTGCCAAGTGTTGGAAGACATCCTCAGAAACTCCAGTCGGCACAAACCGAAAACAATCTTTTACTCGATATTTTCTGGGTACGATCACTTGGACCAAGTAAGTTTGACCCAACCAGTCGGGAAGCTCTAGGCCCTTTAATAATTCTCAGTGCATCATAGAATTCATATGTGCAAGTGTTGTATCGTCTTCCTTTTGGAGCCTTCGTCAAATTGTCTGTATTGCTCTTGATGAAGTGTAAAAGGTTAGGCTTCTTTGTGAGTTAGCTTTTGTCATAAGCACGCTGCATATGTTTACATATGGCAGAAACATCTCCTCTGTTAATATTCTTTGTAATATTTTCAGCTGAGATATATTTAGATGATTTGCTCCTAGCAAGTTCCATTGCAAGCCACCCGTTAATTAGTCTGAGCTGTTTGTTGTTATTTCTTAACTGTGACAACTGCATTAACCTCTCTTAAATACTCTTCAGTATTTATTGTTTATCTTTCAGTTCTGCAGACATTTACTCCATCGGATCCTTTACCGCGATGATACTTTCTATCATGATTGCGCTTGATTTTCATTTTAAAGCTTGGCAGGTCTACAAGTGAAGCACATTCAGAGCAAAGTGTTTTCAGCAAATACCCCCATACGTTTACACTTTACACTTTTGATTGTTCCTGTGAATTGTTTTTCTGAAATTTTGAAATGTGGAATTTTGTACCATATTACATTTCCCTCATCGTTATATCCCTACATTGTAAGAAGATTGATTGATTGTAATTTATAAGACTGGCCAAACATCCTGACTTCCCGTTTGTGCAAACCATAGCATCTTGCTGCATATTGCTGCATCTTGCTACATCTTGCTGCATCTTGCTGCATATTGCTGCATATTGCTACATCTGGCTGTGAATGATTTTTCTGAAACTTTGAAATGTGGAATTTTGTACCATATTACATTTCCCTCATCGTTATATCCCTACATTGTAAGAAGATTGATTGATTGTAATTTAGATGTAATGCATCTGGCTGCAATTGTTATCAGTCAGGATGGCTTTCGCTTTTTATCGAAGAAGTTATCCATGGACAGTTGTCTTTTCCTTTTGGTCCCAGTGCTGATATATCCAAATTACAAATAGTGTTACTATACGTAATAACAAAGATCACTACAGACTGAGAAAATGTTTAAATTTTGCTTATTTTGCCTTTCAACAGTTGAAGTTCGAATTTAATGCCATTCAAAATTAGGTTTACTTTTCTTCCTACCTATTGAGACACAAATTCCAGAAAGGTACCACTTTAAATCAAGTCAAAATACAAATATAAAAATTGTTGATACAATTATCTGATCATCTAAGTTCTTATCTACAAAAACAATGATAACTATTGTCCACGGATTATGGTTATGGATTATGAACATCAGGATAAAGTCTGAAAATGTCACTACCCTGGACCACATCCCTGCATGCCTGGCAGTGCTTCAACTGAATCAGGCAGGAAAACCATATCTTGATGTTACCATGTTGCGTAACTTTCTTCTTTTTTTTGAAAATGAGAATTCAGTATTTTTTAATAGTCTGAAGTTGTTACTCTAAGATCTTTTGTCATAGCCACAACAAACATATTTTCAATGAAAATGTTAAATGAGTTACCAAAGGTCAATTTTTTCAGATTTATATAAATAAAAGGACTTACATGTTGAAAATAACTTAAAATTACTATTTCAATAACAGCTTAAACTTTGCCATAATTCAGAACGTACAATTTTTAATAAATTACAATAAATTTACTATGATCGCTGTATGTGCAATGTACAAATCCATGGATGGCGGAAACATTGGGAAATGGGGATATGTGCCTCCTCTTCCTAAAGTAAGGGGGTTGGATGGAGGCACGAGGTGCCCTTCTTGGCCTAAAAGTATATGAAATTACTTGGTTTGTTTATTCAAATATTACCTGCAACAAATACAGGTTCTATTCACATGAAGGAAATTCCAACGTTTGTTACAACCCCAACAAATCGGTCACTATAGCATAAAACTATACCCTTGCAAGTATTTCACACTTTACTGCAAGTAATGATTACTTTTTCTGTTTCAGTTCAGGCCTGTAGCCAGCATGGGGCACAGGAGGGAGAGGTCATGCCCTTGCAAAGGTAATAAGTGCCCCATTGCGTAAACTTAAAGAAACCAATATAGCACAAAAGTCCTTGCCCTGAATTCCTTTCAACACCCCTAAATGTATCTCCTAACATTTGAGGACTCCTGAGTCTCTGTAGTCAAACATATGTATTCCATATGATATACAACAATTTAAGAACACTATAGGCCTATAACTTTAATGTCATGTTCCCTTAAAAGATTAGATTTAAAAAAATTATGCACATATTACAAGTGATTTAATATATAGTGTGATGCTATTTAAACACTGTAGAGTGACAATTTTTGTGTATTTTCATGATAACTATTACTTGTTACTAATTGATTTAAAATATTGTGGTAAATATTTCAATATAATTTTCATAAACATGTGTGTCCCATCTTTTGATGTAATGACACCTCATAAAATGCAACATGTATTGATTGTTTGGGGCATTTTATGGTGCAGGGTACAATTAAAACCTTTTATGAGGTGTTCACAATTCTCTTAAAGTTTTAAGACAGAATTGGTAGTAACAGCCTTAGTCAAGCATTTCTATCTTTACAGCTCAATCAGGGGATCTGTATAACATAACATAACAAAATGACTGGTTAAGAAGGGTGAGTCACTCCATAAAAATCCCAAACTAACACCACCACCACAAAAAATCAAAGACGCCCAGAGTTATTAAAGAACTTATCAATGTTGACTTTAAAATTGTGAACAGAATTGGAGCTAACTACCCACTCAGGCAAACCATTCCACTCATTAACAACTATGCGAAATGCTAAAATGCCGAATATCTATCCGTGAGAGTTCTGGTCAACTTCAAACTGTTACCACGTGTCACATGAGGATTAGCTGAAATATGCAAGAATTTACAAGAAGTTGAAAGCATCACTACCAGATAGGAATTTAAAAACCTGAATCATATCGCCACATACTCTTTTCAATTCAAGCGTGGTCAAACCAAGAATTTGCAACCTAGATTTATAAGAGAGATTCTTTACTTGGAGAATAAGTCTAGTGGCTCTTCCTGAACCTGCTCCAAAATGAACTTATTCTTCTCATGGTAGGGACTCCAAACCCGAATAGCATACTCAAGGTGAGACCTAACTAACTGCTTAAACAAATTAGGAACAACCTCTCTACCAAGAAAACAACAATTTCTTCTAATCAAACCGAGCATCCTATTTGCCCTTGCTTCTGCTAAAGCATACTGTTTAGAAGGCTTTAGATTACTAGTAACGACAATACCTAGATCCCTTTCTTAATCAACACAACCAAGATTTGAACCATTTTGCAGTATTTAAAATCGAAATTGCTCTGACCAAAATGAATAACTTTGCATTGATCAGCATTGAATGACATCTATGGTGGGCCTCTTGTTGAACACTCATCAACTTTGACTCATCTCTTTGGCTTACACTGGCTGTCTTTTCAATAAATTCTGGATAAGTATTCCATAATACATCATTGACCCTTTTAAGCTTCTTCCTCTCCCACATCAACTTTTTCGGGTGAGACGAAGAGAGTTTTTGATGGTTTTCGAAGGCTGACACGTCTAGGTCAGCCCTATGCATTACTGTCTCCTTCCTCAGCACCGGACTCTGTAGACGACATGTAGTCTCTTTGCAAGACTTCACGTGCTGCTGCTTCTTTTTCTTTGCTCCAATTCTTTTTGTGGAGGGTTTTTCTTAAAATGATGGCTTTCTATTGAAAAAAGGAAGAAATTGGTTGCTTAAAGAATGTACCTATTTCTAGTTTTTATTTGGGGGGTAAGGGATATCTGCAGTTCCTGAAAGCAAATTTATTTAGCTATGCTGCAAAAGAGAATTGAAAATCATGGGAAAGAGCAGAACCTTTTCATTCACAAATTTTTGGTTCCAATGTGATAACATCTGAAACCTATGAGGTCATGATGGTGTGTGTGTATGTATGTGTCTTATGTATTTGTGTGTGTGTGTTTGTGATGGCCAGTTTATAAATGCGATATCTCAAGAATGATACACTGGATTCATTTCATATGTGGTACACAGATAACCCATGGTGCGAGATGTACCCTATTGTTTATGATGGTGATGTCATGCATATTAATGAATAGGTGGGGCTCAATGTAAAAATCTTGAAATGTTCATATATGAACAACCGCGTGTCTGTTTTGTTTCATATTTGGTATAATTATGATATTAGCTGGTGTGTACACGTTCATGATGTAAAAACATTGATTTTTATTAATATGCATTTTAGACGGGGCTTAATATGAATACTTGTTTATTTTGGGGTTTTCCTAGGCAGATCAGCACACTAAAAACATCGCGGCTTATCAAATAAAATGTTATTTTTAGTTCCGCTATGAATTGGGCTCGCGGCTTGTCAAAGAAAGGTGTATAAATGAATTGCCGACATCTGGCGTACATCCTTCTAATCGTGCACGCTCTCAACTTGTTTGTATTCAGGGATTGTCAAGTTTTGTTTGTCACATGGCGCTGGTTTTGCCATGCGATTGGCTCATGGCCTGAAGCTGTTGTGAAATGATGGCCCTTCGAAAAATTTAATTAGAACCCTTGCTATAGATATTTTAGATAATTTTGTATAATATATAAGGTTATTAATCAACAATGTCAATTTGATCAAGTTTACTGTACTTTAAACAGATTTCAATATTTTGCATTTTATTTTAAACATGTGCAATATTTTAACACCATAATGTATCAAATTGTTTCATATGTGATCTTATATGCTGTCATTTACATGCACACATCCCTTCTGATATCTATCTTAAAGAAATTGCAAAAAAGTTTGTGATGAAATGAAATAGATGAATAGAAAGGAAAAAATGAAAAACTTGTGTGTGTAATCATTGCTTTCTTTGATTTCTAATTATTTTATCTTTCAGTTGCAGTTATACATGGGTGGCACATTGTTTCCCCCACCCCACCCCAAAATTTGAGGTGCTGTTGCTTTTGCAGATGTTGCAACACAGTAAAGCCTACTACCCGATAACAATATTTTGTGGAAGCTCTGAAGCTTTCATGCGTTCAATATGTAAAAACAGTGTCAAGGAAGTTTTTGTATTAAAATACTGAATGAAGTATCACAATTATTGAAAAGACTGAATATCATACAATTGGGGGAAATTACAGTATTAAAAACTGTAACCTGCCCCTTTATTACTAAATATCATACAATAGGGGAAATTACAGTATTAAGTATTGTAACCTGCCCCTTTATTACTAAATATCATACAATAGGGGAAATTACAGTATTAAGTACTGTAACCTGCCCCTTTATCAATGCTCATTTTCAAACAAATTACACCCCTTACCCTCTTCTTCCCTCCCACACACCAAGAATTCATTTTTCTACAATAATATAGATTCCCAAGATTTAAATGGGACAGATGACAGTTGGAGACTCAAACAATATGAAACTGTTGATTTACACAAATCAATTATCACAATTCTGCAATGAAATGATCTGTTTCTAGACGTTTGGGTACCAAACATATGTAACAGGAAGCTTTCTGCATTATTTCCTCAGAAAATCTTGTGCCTTTGTCAGAATATCCTAGGAAGCTCTGCTCCTTTTAAAATTGCTTTCCCTTATCACAGGAAAGCAGTGGCTTAGTACTGTTTGGCCAAGTACCATTTATGAAAGTCTGATGAATTGTTTTTGAAGAGTCTGATTGACTTCACAATTTCACATCTTTTCTTATTCCACATGTGCATGAATAAGTTGGCCCAAAGACAATTTTGAATATGCTGCAATTTTGGGCAATTTTATTATCTTATGTGTTTTGATCTCGTCGGACCAAATTTAGGCACCCTTTTCTTTTTTCTCTATTTATTATCTTTCCCCTTTATCTCCCTTACAAATTTTTCATCTCCTCAATATCAATATCCTTACTCTTACACCACCCTCTTGGCACATTTGACCGACTGTCGCGGTGCCGTTAAACATCAACAAACCAAACCAAACCTATTATCTCATCTCAGAATGTCAGTATTGCTTTTGACATCATAAATTGCAAAAGTGCATAATTCATCGTATGAATATACATATTTTGTACAAACTCCGTCAATAGGATAAAGTGAAATTACACTTTGTATTTTAATACGGTAGTATTAACTTTTATGAAATAAAATGCATGAAAACAACACTATTTGAAAAATTTCTTCCACTTTTTAAATTGGTCATAATAAAAGAGTTTTTATTGAGATAAAAAATTCCACTTGCATTGTCTGAATTTAAAATAAAATGTCGTAATATGAGGTAAACTGTTGTTGCATCCACTTGAATGCAGATCATATTTTGCATTCAATATTAGAGAATTAATAGGTGCTTTAAATCATCTAACAAACCAAAGCAAACTACAGGTAAAGAGAAATTGACACGCACTAGAAATACTGTAACAAAAGGTCATAACACAGGCAATCCCAAAACAAATGCTCAAGGCTTTCGGTATCGTTAACAATACCACAAAAAGTACACATGGGGCTATTACATATTTTTGGAACCTATGATGGACATGATGGCATGTGTGTGGTGTGTGTGTGTATGTGTGTTTGTTACTGCTATGGTTGGCCATGCGGGTCATAACGTCTTTAATTTTACGCCGAAGAAAAATCAATTCTTACGCCGTAACAATCATTTCTAACGTCGTAACAATTCCATTTCATACGTCTTAAACGGGTCGCTAATTGGCTTGTTTCCTTAAGGCGTAAGAATAGACATAATTTTACGCGTCAAAACTAATTTTGAGACTTATTTTACATCTAAGAAAAATCAATTCTTACGTCGTAATAATAGTTTCTGACGACGTAACAATACCATTAAATACATTTATTTAGACCATTTTCTTTAGACCATTTCCTTTAGACGTAAGAATAAAAAAATATTTTTGACACGCGTAAAATTATATCTATTCGTACGTTCGGCGTAACTTTAGGTGACGTTATGGACCCGCATGGCCAACCATATACGGCCAGCTCGTATACGTGATATCTCATGAACAATGCACAAATATGTGGTACACAGATAGCCCATTGTCCGTAGGTGTGCCCTATTGTTTTTGATGGTGATGTCATGCATATTAATGAGTAGGCAGGACTTAATGTAAAAATCTTTAAATGTTCGTATTTTAACAGTCGCATGTCTGTTTTGTTTCATATTGGGTAATTATGCTGTTAGCTGGTGTGTACATGTTTATGATGTAAAAACATTGAATTTCATTAATATGCATAGTAGGGCAGTGCTTAATCTGATTTTGCTAAAAAGAGCTTGTAAACACAGTTTCTCAAGAACGTAAACTTGATTCATGTCATATTTCGTACACAGATCGCCCATAGTATGTAGATGTGCCCTATTGTTTTTGGTGGTCATGTCATGTAGGCAGGACCGGATTTAGCAATGGGCAAGGTGGGCAGTTGCCCATGGGCCTCCACAACCAGGGGCCTTCACAGATTTCATGAAGAAAAAAAATTGTAAGGGAAAATGGTAGCAACCTGTTAATTTGCATTGGTAGGAGTGGCAGCAACCTGTTCATTTGTACTGAAATTGGGCAGGCAAACAGGCTTACAAAATGAAAATTCTTGAACATAAATTTACTTAAATAATCACAAAATACTGCACCATTTTGCATCTAAGCACCCTTAATTATTCCAAAAAATTCCAAAGGGGTACACCCCCTCCCCTTAGACCCCTTCCCCAGGAAGGCGGTCAATAAAGTAGTGTGGGCCTCCACTCCTGAAGTTGCCCATGGGCCTCCACATGTCGAAATCCGGCCATGCATGTAGGAGAGCTTAATAAAAAAATCTTGAAATGCTTTTATTTTGACAATCACATGTCTGTTTTGTTTCATATCTGTTATATTATTGTTGTTAGCTAGTGTTTACGTTTGATAACATATCATTGGATAAAAACATTGACTTTCCTTAAGTGGGCGGGGCTTAAAATGATTTTGTAAACGTAAACACGATATCTCAAAAACTATGAACTGGATTACGGCATGTGTGGTACACAGATAGGTCATGGTCTGCAGATGTGCCCTAATGTTTTTGGTGGTGATGTCATGCATATTGATAAGTTGTCTGGGCTTTACTGGAAATTTAGGAAAAGTGATAAATAAGCAAGTGTATGTCCGTTTTGTACCATATTGGGCATGATAATGTTGCTGGTTATTGTGTACATACTTATATTATCAACAGATGTGATTAATATGCATGGTAGGTGTGGCTTAATGTGAAAGTGCTAAACGATGTAAATACCATACTTTTTCTCATTAATGGTAGAACGGATATATGCCATATGTCAAACATAAATGAGTCATGGTCTGTACATATGTTCTAATGTTGTGGTAATGATATTATGAATATTAATGAGTAGGTGGGATTACTAACACAGTCTTGAAATAGGATAAATTAGCAACTGTTTTTGCATCATACTGTTTATACTTTTAAGAAGGCCCTTAAGACTCATCTTTTTCCTACTGAATTAGTTTTATGCTGTCTATAATTTTATTTTCTTGTTTTATTATCTAGTTTTTGATTTTTACCAATTCTTTTATGCTTGTATATTGTCCTGCAATTCTTTTATTTTTTGATATTGTATATTAAGAGTTCGTCTATGTATTATCAATTTTATTGTAATGTGCCTCGATCCACGGAGAGGCGCTATATAAATAAGTGCAATAATAATAATAATAATAATAATAATGATGATAATGATGATGATGATGATGATGATGATGATGATGATGATGATGATGCGATGACGATGACGACGACGATTATGATGACGATAATGTTGATGATAATGTTGATAATGATGATGATAATGTTTTCAATTATTGTGCAAATGCTAATGTTGTCAACATTGGTCTGCATGGTGGGAGTGGCTTATAAACAAATATTCCGCGATATGCAATGGCATGACAGTTACTACAATTTCTGCAAATCAATCAGTTTATGGAAGAAAAAGCATCGGAACCACAACACCTTTTGGTTCTGGTTAAATTAAACAGACAAATGCTAACAGCTAAGATACGATGTAAAAATGGAATTGGCAAAATTGTGTCTGAGAATTCATTTCAGCGAAGTAAGGTAAACTGAAAGCCTGTTCACCTTTTCTTGACGAGCGTGGCTTTGATTATCCACAAATATTCATCTTCATGCAACCCACCCATTTTCCTAACTTTCAGCATTTTGAGAAACGATATGATTTAAACGTAGCAGGTTTACAAAACTTTTCAAAAATGTTTTAAACTGAAAGTGAGGGTTGGGAGAAATGCAGGTTAACGATGTCCTCCGCAGGGAAAAATCACAGTCCCTCAAACTGTCAAATGTTTTGAATCCTGAAATTTTGCTGTTGAAACTATATGTCATTAGTATATGTCATTTTCAACCAGTGGCGTGGCAGCAGGTGGGGAAACTGCCCTCAAGTGAAAGCGTTGTGAGGGGCACTGAATGCTCACAGGGGTGCAAAAATTGTCATGAGAATATTTTTGTATATACTTTTTTATTCTCAACTGCATCATTTACAAAACAAATATTGTAAATGTTTTATCTCAAAGCTTTATTCTTACATCAAAATCAATGAACCCCAACTAAAGACACATTGTAGTCAATGAGATCCTACATTCAGACATTTGAACATTTGTTTCAAAATCTTTATTCCTTCAACCAACTTTACTGTGGAATTGACACAATTATAAGCAATTTTTTGCTACCAAAATCACACCACAAAACGCTAAGCTTCCTGGGGCTTCTCTTCCTGGGTGCCTACCATGACATCAACCCTGGATTTGACCAAGCTCTTTGATTTGACACAATATTAAGCAATTTTCTGCTATCAAACTCAGAAATGCAGAGCTTCCGAGTGTTTTCCACTTAGATTTGATACAATTTCAAACAAGCTTCCGGAGGCTTTGCCTCCAGTGCCACTATCTGCAGCTCCAGGCTGCAGCTTCGCCCCATAGATTTAACTCAATTCAAAACAATTTTCTGTTACAAAAATTACGAGCAACGTAGGGCTTTCGGGGGTGCCCTGGCATGCCTAGATTTGACATAATTAAGTGAAGCAAGGCCTGCCAAGTACCATTTCCCCCTCCTACCCCTCCCTCTAATACTGAGGGTCTTACAAATTTATTTTCCCTGCATATCTTTTCTTTGGGAAATTTCAATTTTTCGAAAATGTCCTTCATTTTGATGACATTTTTAGGAAGTTTTTTTAAATTTCGTTAGATTTGCTTTAATTTCCGAAAATTTTTGTGAAATTTGCTAAAATTTTTGTGAAATTTCCTTCATTTTGCAGAAATTTGGGAGTTTTTTCGTCAATTTTCTAGAATTGTTCTTTATTTTGGCCCATTTTCAAGCCTAGGAAGTTTTCTTTAATAATTTTTTGTTAGGTAATTTTTGGGAAATTTTCTATATTTTGGGGAAATTTTTGTGAAATTTGCTTCAATTTTTTTAGACTTTTCTTTCATTTTGCAGGATTTTTTTTCATTTTTTGGGAATTTTCGGGAAATTTACTTCATTTTGGGGGACTTTTTTTCAATTTTTGGGATCTTTTTCTTCAATTTTTGGGCAATTTTTTTAAGTTTTCGAGAAATTTTAGCGCGGAAAATGGTGCTATCTAAACGTGTGCTACCAATTTAGTTATATGTGCCCAACGTTTTACTTTTAAAATGAACATTTTTTTTTTTTGGGGGGGGGGAGCGCCAAAATTCCCTTGCCCCCTGTGAAACATGACACACCACGCCAAATTTCGCAACACATATGATAAGAGATAACTTTGGTACATGCTGAAATTTTGAGAGCTTATGGGGGTATTTGCCCCCTGGACGAATGTCATTTGCGGTATACATTTGACCATAAACAGATAAATAACCTTGGTAATTGCATAATTTCTGAGAGCTTCCACAACGAAGGGGCCCCAAATGAAATGTTGCTGTTGATACAGGTAAAAGATTATGTCATTTACCTGTTTGCAGCGTAATGATCCAAAATGGCTATGGTAAATAATGAATTTCTGTGAACCACCAAATGAAATTTTGATGATGTAACAAATTGTCATTTGCAGCATAGGAAAATACTTATTGAAGTAGTGGATTTCAGTGAAACTCAGGGGTTTTTCCCCCCTGGACCCCCAAGTTAAATCATTATGGTGGTACAATATATCATTTGTAGCATATTTATGATCAGAAATGACATGGCAATTACTGAATTTCTAAGAGCTTCCGGTAGTCCGGGGGATTCGATCCCAGCCTGGTCCCCCAAATGAATCATGTTGATACAAGTTACTAATTATGTCATTTGTGGATACAAGTAACCAATTATGTCATTTGCAGCATAAATATGATTAGAAATGACTTTTTTGCAACATATATTTGATCAAAATAACCTTGGTAAATACTTGATTGAAGGACTGAATTGCTGTGAGCTTCCAGGAGTACCGTGAGTTCGCTCACTGGACCCCAAATTAAATCTTGCTAGTGATACACAGATACAAGTAAAACAATATGTCATTTGAAGCATAAATATGATCAGAAATGACTTTGCTATTACTAAAATTCTGAGAGCTTCCAGCGTCTTGTCTACCTGGCACCTTATGAAAATTGTGCAATGCAGGTAGATACATGTAAGGATTTTGAAGGATTTTTGCCAAATTAAACCGATTCAGATTCAGATGTAAAATATGTCATTTGCAGCATAAATGTGATCAGAAATGACTTTTGGTAAATACCCAATTCTGTAATCTTTCGGTGGTTTCTCCCCTGGACCCACATTGAAATCTTGCTGCTGATAAATATAATCAGCAATGACTGGTCAAAATCCATGTTCATTCAATAACCTCAAAGTATGAAGTATACGGGGTAATTGGAAGAAGAAGAAGACATGCCAGGCCTCGACAACTTGTTGGATTTTGTAATGGTGGTGTATTACCTTTTCGTCTGCGCTTGCACCGCAGCCGACAGATTCTTAAACCGGGTGTCCTTCGTATGACATTATACGAAACCAATTACAAACGGGGTCGTCGCCTGCGTAATTTACAAATGCTATCACGAAACGCTTAATAAACACAGGTACGACGTACGGACAGACATAACATCGACAACCAAGTCAATGTCCACGGCCTTTGATAACCAGTTGTGGTGCACTGGCGTGTCTAACCCCAGGATTGAACCCGGGGCCTCGTGGTCTGTAGACATGTATTATAACCGCTACACCACAGTAGGTAGATGACGTCTAATCCAAAAGACTAAACCTAACCTGGTATGACGTCATAAAAAGACACTCGGTTTATGACTCTGTCAAACGTACTTAGCCCCTTGCGCAACTTGCATGAAAAGTTACTGACTTCGTATAAACTGTCTTTACACTTTAATTGAAGACAGAAAGAAGGGCTACGATACATCCATTTTCGTGGTTATCAGCAATAGAAACATCGGAAAAAGTAGGTATTGTGATTTAATCCGTGTATTAATGAGAAATCGAACAAAAAAAAAAAAATTTTTTTTTTTTTTATTCATCCGGCAGCCGGTTATCGTGTAACTAAGTTATAGTAACACACCCCTCGCCTCAGTACGGTTGTCAATGATTCATGGGATTGCCGTACGAGTATGGTTGGACATGCGGGTCATAACGTCTAATATCAGATATTACGCTTAAAAAAATCCATTCTTACGTCGTAACAATCAGTTCTTGCGTCATAACAATTTGATTTCATACATCTAAAAAAAACCGGTCCCTACGGGTCCTTTAGGCGTAAGAATAGACATAATTTTACTCGTGAAAACTAATTTCTATTCATATGTCTAAAAATAGCAAATGAAACAGACAATCAGATACTTCTTCGTTTTAGAAGTATGCAATGGAATTGTTACAACCAAAAAACTTATTGTGTTACGATGTAAGAAATGATTGTTACGACGTGAGAATTAATTTTCTTAGACATAAATGCGTTTGAAAATTAGCTATGTTTATTCGTACACCTAAACTTTAGGAAACCAATTAGCGACCCATTTTAGCCGTACGAAATTGAACTGTTACGACATAATGTCAGAATTGATTTTTCTTAGGCGTAACATTAGGATACGTTATGGCCAACCATATACAAGGGACGGCAATATTGCTACCATACAATTCCTACATTTTTTAACAATTCACAAGGTGTTGTAGAATTTTTGATGATTGAAAAACAACTTACTTTTGGATATTCTTATTCCAATTAGGCCTAGTCTAAATAATACACTTTTCCAGAGTGACTAAAAACATGCTTCATAGATTAAATTGGCCCCTGCTAAAAACAAGAAGATACAACATCCGGCTACATGTGCTATATAAAATCAATAACAATCTTGTTGCCATCAATAAAGATGAACTTATCCCCACCGTCAGAACTAATACAAGAAATAATCATGACTTTAATTTCCAGGTTCCCTATGCTAAAAAGAATGTATATAAACACTCTTTTTTCCCTCACACACTAAAGGATTGGAATGCTTTACCGTCAGACATTGTACATGCACCAAGTCTCAACTGTTTCAAGCTAAACTTATTAACACTTGTATTGCTAACTAGTGTTTTTAATTTGTACTCATACTTTTTACGCTCGGTTGGCGTTCATGTCCTCTTGAAGGATTTTTGCCGACTTAACGATTCAGATTCAGACTCTCAGGTGGGTCAATTTACTTCAGACCCATTGACTTTGTACAGAGATGATTGATTTGGGGTCAGTCATTTTACAAAAAATGCCAGTCACTTAAGTGACTGAGGGGTGCATCAATGTACATGTTTTGTCCACCCACTTTAATGCAATGACTAACCTTGTCCGGAGTTGTAGGGTGAGTCACACAATTGACAAGTATTAATAGTACTATCTTAATTTTCTTTCCTCAAATAATCTAAAACATATTACCCCCACTAAAATGTTACATGGCAGTTTGATAGCAATTTTTAACTTGACAGTACTTTAGAGAGCTCGTCAGAAAATTTTACGGAAAGAAAAGTAGTCCAGTAAATGCTTCGATAAAACTAATTTCACCGTAAAAACAATTTTTGAAGACATGGATAGGCTTCAAAGATCATGAATAAGCATTGTGGGTGAAAAAAAAGGTAAAATGGTTTTGTTTTCATAAAGATCTTAAAATTGAGATTTTCCTAAGTTTTAGCACATCGCTTACTACAGCACAGCAGGTTATAGGCTTTAGTAGGCCTCGGAAGGCCAGCCATCACTACGGCAGCCATACTAATACTGGCTGGAATCAGTCCAACAGTACTACGGGGAGTACTAGTTATCCTGTATGTAGGCCTAATGCACTTGTCAATTGTGTGACCTATTGTACCCCTACACCCCCGGACAAGGTGAGCCCATTGCACCAAAGTGGGTGGACAAAACATGTACATTGACGCACCCCTCAGTCACTTAGGTGACTGACATTTTTTGTGGAATGAATACCCCAAATCAATCACTGCGAAAAAGTTAAAATAAAATCCCAACAAACGGCTGGACTTTCAATATTGAAATAGGCGTGTGGTGTAAGAATAAGGACACAGCGAGGCCTACGATGCATAACTTCGACAGTGTCACTGTGTCACATTGATCTAGGCTACTTTAGAACATCAGTCTCATTGAATTAGCATATCGCTTAATTAGCGATATGCTAATTGTTTTAGGACATTTTCCCATGGATAAAGAGGAAGTATTGACTTGAGTTCCGATCCATTATTTGTTTATAGCCTTCTAAACAGTGCTTAAGCAACTGCAAGGTCAAATAGGATGCTTGGTTTGATTAGAAGAAATTTTTGTTTTCTTGGTAGAGAGTTTGTTCTTAATTTGTATAAGCAGTTAGTCAGGCCTCACCTTGAGTATGCTATTCAGGCTTGGAGTCCTTTTTATGAGAAGGATAAGTTCATTTTGGAGCAGGTTCAGCGAATAGCCACTAGACTTATTCCCGAAGTAAGGAATCTCTTCTATGAATCTACATGTAGGTTGCGAATTCTTGGTTTGACCACGCTTGAGTTGAGAAGAGAGCGTGGCGATATGATTTAGGTTTTTAAATTCCTATCTATGCTTTGACTTCCTGTAATTTCTTGCATGTTTCAGCTAATCCTCATGTGACATGTGGTAACAGTTTGAAGTAAACCAAGAGTTCTCACGAATAGATATTTGGCATTTTAGCTTTTTGCAAAGAGTTGTTAATGAGTGGAATGGTTTGCCTGAGTGGGTAGTTACATGTAGCTCCATTTCTGTTCACAATTTCAAAGTCAACATTGATAAGTTCCTTACTAACTCTGGGCGTGTCTGATTTTTTTTAGTGATGGCGATGTTTGGGCTTTTTATGGGGTGACTAACACTTCTTAGCTTGTAATCTTGTTATGTTATGTGACGTTATGTTTATGATTGGCGAACACCACTTGTCACGTTTGGCTGTATGTATTACTGTATGGTACATTGTAACTTTCACATAACGTTAGTGTTGTACTGTCCTATCTTTACGTCACAAAAAAAAGACCTAAAGACCTCAAAATAAGTCAGATTTTTCACATGTTGGGATTGATTTTGTAAGAAAGTGTTTGTGGTGAGTGTTTATAACATAACAAAATGACGGGCTAAGAAGGGAGAATTACCCCATTAAAAAGTCCAAACTAACACCACCACCACAAAAAAATCGAAGACGCCACCACTTAGTAAAGAACTTATCAATGTTGACTTTAGAATTGTGAAGAGAATTGGAGCTAACTACCCATTCGGGCAAACCATTCCACTCATTAACAACTTTGCAAAAAGCTAAAATGCTGAATATCTATCCGTTCAATTATTATGAAGGGCATTTGTATCAATTTATGCAAAGTGGCTGCTACCTGTTCATATACATGTACCTTTAAAACACTAACTAGTAAAACTTATGTTATTATACAGTACACAGTTGTAATAAGGATCGATTATGTTTTTTGTGTGTATGGGTATGCCTGAGGGGGCACGGAGAAAACTACTGTGCTCGGGAATTGTATTTCTACCTTTGAATCTTGCTGACAAGTGACACTGACACTGACAACCTGTCAGAATAGCTTATGTGGAATGGGGGACATCCATGGCATGACCAATTTGATTTTGTTTGATTTTGTGTTGATAATATGTTATTGTCAACTTCATCATGTATTTTATTTTCAATTCTAGGTAGAGGGTTTTAACAGTGCACATTTTTTGATTTCCCTAGGTGCATTTCTTTGTAATATTTTAATAAATTATTCTACAGTGCTTACATTGTTAACATTTGATAATTCTCTATGTATAATCCGTGCTGTGTGGGAAAAGGAGAGAAAAAAACTCTGAATTACAAATTGTGTTGCGTCTTTCAACCCCCTCATTTCAATTTCCACAAGACCACCTCAACTCAATGAATAACCAAAGACAACTTACAAAACATCCACAGGTCGCCCGCCAACTGACACAGACCACCTCAACCTTACCTTCTACCCCCACCATTCTAGCCCAAAAACCCAACCCAACACCAATAGAACTCCCTCAACGATCCAAACCAAACCTACCGAACTCAAGACACCATCTACTCAACTCCAAGTCCCCCAAGTCACCCCTCAGTGACGGGGAAGACTCCTCAATCAAACTTTCTTCCTCTTTGACCCTCCACTTCATTGATCACAATCCCTTCCAAGACATGAAGGTCGGACAGCCCTCTCCGGATTCAGCCCCTCTCGGGAGTCTCTCTTTC
Source organism: Chiridota heheva (assembly GCA_020152595.1). Taxonomy (NCBI): domain Eukaryota; kingdom Metazoa; phylum Echinodermata; class Holothuroidea; order Apodida; family Chiridotidae; genus Chiridota; species Chiridota heheva. The sequence continues at coordinate 939,593 of JAIGNY010001761.1, forward strand.
CACATCACTTTTAAATAAGAGACTTACAATGGAATTGCTGCGGTTTCTCCGCCAACTTCAAAGAACTTGAAATTCTGATCTCTTACCTGCCTACAAAAACCTTTCTCTCCTCCCCCGGCTCTATCCCCATCCCAGGGTACTGGATCTTATTTCATCACCCAAAACGCCAGAAGAGCCTCTGGTGGCTCTTCTATTTATGTCATAAATGATGTCCTCTAGTGCCCCATCCCAATCCAATCCAACCTTCAGGCTACCTGCTGTCTTGCCACCTTACACGAAACCATCACATTTTGCAACCTTTACATCCCCAACTTCCCCTTACCCCCTCTGACCTCGATGACCTCATCTTCCAACTTCCCAAACCCTTCATCCTAACAGGCGATTTCAATGCACACAAACCCCCTTTGGAGCTGCTCTAATTCTACTGCCAGAGGAAAACAAATTGAAAATCTCCTGAACCACCACAACCTTTGCCTCCTCAACAATGGCTCACCCATTTATTTACACCCAGGTACTGGCACTTTTACCAACTTCTCCCTCTCCATCTGCGACCCCTCCCTCTTTGTCGATTTCTCAGACTAAAGGGTTCACCCTTCACTCTGCGGGAGTCACCATTTCTCATCATCTCCACCTCCCCCCTCTTTTTGTCACACCCTTTTCCCAACCAACTGCGGATTTCGACACGCAGACTGGGGCATCTACTCCACTCTGTGTGATATTTCCATCACCAATGACATCCTGCTCTCCGATAGCCTAGTCTTTTTCTTTACTTCCAAGATCTTGGAAGTCGCCAATTTTACTATCCCCATTTCCACCTTCACCCCACAGAACTTCAAACCCTGGTTACCACTCCCTCAAGAACGAAGCCCTCCCGTCTCTTCAAAACCCACTCCTCACCTCAAAACCTCGATAACTTTCACATCTTTAGAGCCACGGCCAGGAAGACCATCAAACTCAGCAAAAAGGTCTCCTGGGAAACCTATGTCTTGTCCTTGGATCTCCAGACCGCCCTCTCCAAGGTCTGGAACATGATTCGAAACTTCAAAGGGAATAGCTCCTCCAACAATATATCTCATCTCACCCATAACAACACCAAAATCAAAGACATCACTGACTGCCTAGCCTCCACTTTTGCCAATACCTCCTCCAATACAAATCTTTCTCACTCCTTCCGCCACCAGAAAATCATGGCTGAAAAGAACCTTTTTAACTTCCAGTCTTACAATTAGGAAAATTACAACCTTCGATCACCTCCCCAGCCCTCCTCTGCCCTTAAAAAATCTGGACTCTCCTCTCAAGGCCCAGACAGCATCCACTACAATCTACTTAAAAACCTCCCCAGGAATTTCCTAGACATCCTCCTCAAAATTTACAATTACCTGTAGTCCTCACACTCTTTCCTCAACACCTGGAGAGAGCCATTATCACCCCATCCCCAAGCCTTACAAAGACAGACCCAACTCCAATAACTGCTGGCCCATCGCTCTTGCCTCCTGCCTCTGCAAGATTATGAAACATATGGTCAACAACAGGCTTTGCTGGTACCTTGAGAAGAACTCGTTCCTCTCCCCCACTCAAAATGGTTTCAGGAAAAACCAGAACTGCGTGGACCACGTCCTCAAACTTGAGACTTACATCCATGAAGCCTTTGTCAGAAATCATCACGTCATCTCTATCTCTTTGACCTCAAAAAGGTATTCAACCACTTGGCGGTATGGTGTCCTTAGAAACCTTCAATCCTCCGGCCTCAGAGGCTCCCCCTCCCAACCTTCATCCAAAATTTTCTTCATTCCCGCCACTTCAGAGTACGCATCGGAAACACTTACTCCCAAAGGTATACCCAACAACTGGGTGTCTCCCAAGGCAGCATCCTCTACCCCACTCTCTTTATCCTCAAAATAAACAGCATCACCAAAATTCTCACCTCGAACATCAAATGCTCCCTCTATGTCGACGATTGTACTATCAACTCATCCTCCCCATGATTCCATACTCTCCAAAGATTTTAGCTTCGCAAAAGACAAAACTGTTCTCATCCATTTCAACAACAAAAATTCTTTTTCCTTCACCCCAATCTCTGCCTTAAAGATTCCTTAATTCCCAGTTAAGACAGTTCTCGCCTCCCCGGAATCACACTCGATTCCAAACTCTCCTATCTCCCCAATATCAACATTCTAAAAACCAATTGTCACAAAATCTTTAATCTCCTCAAGGTCCTCTCCAGCACTGACTGAGGAGCCAATTATCTCACACTGCTCACCTGATACCGCTCCCTCCTCAGATCCAGGCTGGACTATGGCAACTTCATCTACACCTCCGCCCGCAAACTTCACTTGAAACAGGAGGTCACTGAAAATACTGCCCTAAGGCTTTGCCTTGGCACCACTCACACCTCTCCCATCACCGGTGTCCACGTCAACGCCAACGAACTCCCTTTCGACCACAGATGCATGAAGGCCGGCATCTCCTTTGCTCTCCGTATCCTCACCGATCCGAGAAACCCTTGCTTCCATTCCATCTGCTCCCTCTCTTTCACCAACCTCTTTATTCTCAACGAATGCATCCCCCCATTTTTAGGATCCGGATGCACTTTTAACTTCCCTAAAGCTTCCTAAAGCCAACATCAACATTTTCTTCATTGCCAAACACACCATCCCACCCACACCCACCTGGACTATTCACCCCCCAAGGTACACCTTGGTCTTTCCTCCTTTACGAAAGTTCTCAATTCAGCCATCTTTCTCTCCAAATACTGCCAACTCAGTAGACATTTCCACGACTACTCCTTCCTCTTCACTGATGGTTCCACATGAAAAGGCTCCTCTGCAGTCGCTGCCGCCTGTCCCGGCCTCACCCTCTCCTCAAGGCTACTTACAGCATCTCTATATACTCTGCCGATGCGAAAGCCATCCTCCTAGCCTTAAACTTCATAGAACTCTCTTTCCACCCCTGTTTCGTCATCTTCTCTTGACTCTAAATCCGTCCTCACTGGCATCCTCAACATGCTCTGGCCCAACCCTCTCATTCTACAAATCCTCAACAAACTCCACACTCTCTTTCTTAGGAAAGAATTTTGTCTTTTTCTGGATTCCCAGCCATGTCGGCATCCCTGGCAACGAGAGAGCCGACAGAGCCGCCAACAAAGCTCTGTCAAATAACATTTCTCCTTTTCCAATTTTGCAATCAGACCTCCGTCTCTCCATCTCCAACTACTTCAACAAAACCTGGTGAAACTCCTGGAATCATGAAACCAGTAACAAACTCCACACCATCAAATCCAAAGTCAGGACCAACACCCTCTGTACAGTCGCAACCGAAGGAAGACATCGTTGTCACCCGCATCCGCCTTGGCCACTCCTCTCTCACTCACTCCCATCTCTTATCCGGCTCCCCTACCCCTCTGTGCCCCACTTGTACCACTGACCTTTCCATCAAGCATATCTTCATAACCTGTCCCCAATACCAGAACTCTAGATCTCTTCTTTCCTCACTTTTCTCAATCTTGGACCTTTTCAAAAACAATTCTTTCTCAAACATCAACTTCCTTCGCATAACAACCTCTTCCACCACATTTAACTCCCCCTTCCCTCCCCTGCTACACCCTAACCATACATACCCCTTTCTTTTCACCCAAAGATTTTTCTACTTTTTTCCCTTACAAACATTTCATCTCCTCACTATCCTAATTCTTACACCATAATTTATTAACACCCTCTTGGCACATTTGACTCTGACTGTAGCAGTGCTGTTAAACATCAACAAACCAAACCGAGACCTGGCAAGACTCCTGGATTCACGAAACCAGTAAGAAACTTCACACCATCAAACTAAAGTCGCGACAACACCCTCTGCACAGTCCTAATCGCAGGGAAGACATCGTTGTCACTGCATCCGCCTCAGTCACTCATCTCTTGCTCACTCCCATCTCCTTTCTAGCTCCCCTGCGCCACCTGCAACACTGACCTCTCCATCAAACATATCTTCTTAGCCTGTCCCCTATACCTGAACTCCAGGTCTCTTCTCTCCTTACCCACTTCAATCTTGGATCTATTCAAAAACAATCCTTCCTCTAACAACTTCCTCCGCAACAACAACCTATTCCATCATATCTAATCTTCCTTTCTGTTTCCGTCTACACCTAACCTTACACACCTCTCTTTTCACCTTAATTTTTCTCCCAATTTACCCTAGTTTCCCCATTTTCTCCACCCTCCATCTTCTTTCTGCCCTAACTCTTACACCTTGATTTTTTAACACCCTGTTGGCACATTTGACTCCGACTGTTGCGGTGCCGTTAAACAAACAAACCAAACCAAATTACACTTAATATCTGATTATCAACAAATTTGAAATTTGGGGTGAAAATAACCTACAACAATATGTTGACCATTGTTTAATCATTTATTAATTAGTTATCTCAGTGAATTTGATAGAGGCTGCAAACAAATGGCTGTTTTAAGTTTAACATCCATGGCTTTCATCAGAATATCTTCAAATTTGTCCCGATTTTGCACCTAAGGAGGAATATTTTTGAACATATTTTGCAGGAAATGGATTGTTAAGAAGTTAATCTTGCCATGTGCCAAAGTTTGATGACCAGAGATGTGAGAGTTTTTTTATAAGAATCAAAATTCAACACAAAATTTGAGGGTTTTCCTATGCAGCCTAACACTACTGACCCCTATGGTTGCCATTTCCAGTATGGCCTTATAGGTACTGTCTTTATATTTTACACCATGTAGTTACTGGCAGTACCAACTGTGAGTTATATGCTGTGGTACTAGCCACTGGTAGGTGTAATGTTATTTACAGTATGTTTAAATATTAATACATGTTTGATTTTTGTTCACTTCTTAGGACTCTTAACATGTGGTTTTACTTTGAGGCATCACTCATCACTGCAGTACGTCCATTAGAGATTTAGCCTAGCACCATCATTTACTATATCCTCATACTGTAGCAGTGCTACAACAGTAACACATCTCTTTGCACTCAAAGCAAGCTTCGAACAATTAGATATTCATAAATAGCCTCTAAATTTTGGGACTTCAAACTGTTGAAGTGCCATTAAATGCAAACAAACTAGTACAGATTAATAATATTTTGTGTCTTGAAAATAAGCACAGTACTACATAGAAATGATTTATTTTCAAATATCTTAAGAAAAGATTAGGTAAATTCAGGGGTATTGCAACCGGGAGGGAAGGGAAAGGGGGGGGGGTGGAGTTTGAGAATGAGGAAATATGCATCCAAAATGATCTGCAAATTTGTTTGGGCAAAACATGTGGATTATTCGAAAAACTGTAGCGTAGTTCTATTTTTTTCCAGTAAGCAATGATATTTTTTTTCTTGAATCGTGTACAATTCAATTTTTGAGCCAACACCTGAAATTTCTGAAGTTCCAAAAAATGTTATCAAACTTTCTAATTTGTCCGAATCATGGTCTTAAAACCCCTAATTTTTTCAAATCTGGATCATAACTGTGGTGTAGCGGTTATCATACATGTCTACAGACCACGAGGCACTGCCTGGGTTCAAGCCTGCATTGCGTAGACACGCCAGTGCACCACAACTGGTTATCAAAGGCCGTGGACATTGACTTGGTTGTCCATGTTATGTCTGTCCGTACGTTGTACCTGTGTTCTTGTCCGGGTCGTATTAAGCATTTCGCGATAACATTGCTACTATCATAACCGAATACGCAGGTGACGACCCCGTTATTGTAATTGTGTGTTCACTCGCCGTCGCCTCGAATCCGGATCTAAATTTCCTGATTTTTCCTGATCAGTTTTAAATTTTTTTTGATTTTTCCAAATCATGTTCCTAATTTCTTCTGTTTCCAAATTAGATTCAGAAATTTCAAATCATGATATCAAATTTTCCGATCATTCTAAAAAACGTTATCAAACTTCTTGATTTTCTGAATCATGGTCTTATAATACCTGATTTTTCCGAAAATGGATCTTAAATATCCTGATTTTCCGAATTAGATTCTAAAAATTTCCAAATCATGTTTTTAATTTCTTTTGTGTTTCTGAATTAGATTTTTTTCAAGTCATGATATCAAATTTTCCGACTATTCCGATAAATGTTAGTAATTGAAAATTTCCAAAAAAATTTAAAAAAAAAAAAATGATTTATTTGGATTATTTATTAAAAAGATCCCCCAAAATGATACCAATTATTTTAGTTTATTCGCTACAAATTGCGGACATTTCTTCAAAAGTTGGTCAAAAAATTGACAATTTTGGGCTAAATATTTGGAAAATTTGGGTAATGGTTCCAAAATTTCACTGACTTAAAATTGCCCAAAATTGTTTACACCCAATTTTGTTCAAAAATTGCCGATATTTGCTTATTAAATTGCCCAAGTTTAGGTTAAAAAAGGCCCAAAATTGGTTCAATTGACAAAATTTGCATAAAACTTACCCAAATTTGGAACAAAAATTGCCTATTAGTATTAGTACAATTAGTATTTTTTAGGTAATTTTGACCTTGATCAGGTAAAAATACCCCCCCAACTAGAATTGCTTCATGAAGCCCCTGAACGGTGGTAAGCAGGAAAACATCTGGTGTTAGCTCCCCCTCCCCTCCGAGAGAGACCCCTTCCTACGCGCCCGCGCCTGCCCTCTCTTGCAAAGGTCTGTTTCCCCCTTGCGTAAATTCAAATGAAAAAAACAATAATGAAAAGGTTTTTGGAGACTGGGCCACAGTGTCTGTGCCCCTCATGAGTTCTGACTGCGAGCCTGCCATTGCATGGTGTTTTCGATCAGGGGTCAGTGGGAAACTAAATTGCCACCTTCCCATGGTGGAATTCTGTAGGTAAACTATGTGGTGAAAATATTAAAGCAGAACCATCTTCTATACATATTCGGAAAAGAAATGCATTTCTTGTGTTAACAAATGGCCATAATTTGGTTTAAAATTGCCCAGTTTTGGTAAAACAAATTTGTCAAAATTTGTTAAAAATGCTGTAATTTGGTTAAAACTCACCCAACTTTTTTTTAATTGTCTAAATTGGATTAAAAATTGCTCAGATTTGTTAAAGAATTGCCTAAATTTGGTTGAAAATTGCCCAAATTTTATTGAAAATTGTCCAAATTTGTTCAAAATTGTCCAAATTCAGTTGAAAACGGCAGAAATTTTGTTTAAAATATCCCAAATTTTGTTTAAAACTGGCCTAAATGTCATCAAAAAATTGCCCAAATTTGTTAAAAAATGGTCCATTATATCAAATTGGCAGTGATTCACTTTGCTCATCAGCTTAAAAATCAGTTATTATTTTTCATTTAGCCAGAATTCAGATGATGCAGTCATATTTTTGGGTACTTTTCTCCTATGGCACTGAAAGCTGGATATGCAACTGCCCACAAAGAGTCCATGGGAAAATAACTGGAAACTTTTTGGCTTTTTTATAGCTCAAATTGAAGGAAGAATCACATGTTTTTAATTGATTCCTGTGGTGTGAATTTTCATTATGGATATCAAATCCTATAGACTTAAAATATGCATTTTTATTGAGTAGGGTTGGGTACAGCACAATGACATACAAGGGTACCTTTTTAGGGAAAATTGGGGCACCTTGCCACCGAAGAAGGGATGTATACCCCCGTCCCCTCTGGATCTGCCCCTGGTCATTCATTTTTATTAAAATCATGATCTAAAATTTCATTCAAAAATATTGACTGCAAATTTTAAAAGGCAAAAAAAAAATTTAATAAAATTAATGCAGAAAAAGAATTGCTCCTCATCCTCATACCCCATTCCAGACCCTTCAAAATTCATATTTTGTACCACAAATATTATTATATGTGAAAGCCATGTAACCTAAAATTCAGGCATTTTGAAAAAAATAGGGAAAATTTAGTTGACAACCCCCAATATGTCAATGCCTGCAATGCCCCTGGGTAAATCATGCACCAACAAAAACTGGTCATGTGTGAAGAACTTAAGCTTACATGACTATCTCTCATCAAAATTCTTTGTGAAGCTAAACCAAACATGCTATTACAGTTATTGACTTTGAGGAAATATTTTTAATATTTTTAATGAGAATAGATATGAAAGGAATTTATCTTTGGCATCATAAATTTATATTTTTCATTTCTTCATAGCTCCATGTGTCACTTAGTCACAATGAGGTGACACAGACTACAACTAGGACACCAGCTATCGTCATGTCCAGCAATGAAGAGGATCAAGCAGATGAGCTTATAGCCCTCTCCAGCATTTATGAGGAACCAGTGTTCACTGCAGGGGAGGACCAGAAAGGAGGGCAGTTTCTCATCAATGTTCAACTTCCAGAAAACTTTCAAATCAGAATTGATGGACACGTAGTCAGTCATGTATTGAAAACAGGTAAATTGTGAAAATATCCTTATCACAATGATTCAGAGATGTTAAAGACACTCTTATCATTAGGAATGGTAAAAAGAACATGTCATAGGGGGTGGTAGAAAGACAAGTTTCATCATAGGGGTTAAGAAAAGATCTTTGAACTACTATCATGGGGGATACTAAAGAATCTCTTATCATTAGGGATGGTAGAAAGATCATTGGGGATGGTAAAAAGATTAATATCATAGGGGGTTGAGAAAAGATCTTCGAACTCCTACATAGAGGATAGTAAAGATTATCTTATCATTAGTGATAGTAATATAACCAACTTTATTATGGTATTAGTAATATGGACATTATCATCAGGGATGTCGCTATGGTCTTTTGATTGTGGGGAGGGAGGGTTGATTGATGGGGGGTTTGGGTTGTAGAGGCATCAGTGGATTTGTGAAGGTATCTAAAGAGAAATGGTTGAATTTCCAACTGTCATGTTCATTTTTTTCAACTGGTGTCCATTTTGGAGGGGTGGGAAAGGGGGGGGGGTGATACAACCTCCCACGCTAGACTTGTAGTGTGAGAACATTTCCCTGAGTATGAGTACAATTACAAATTCATGAATAGGGGTAAAAGTCATTTCACGGGTGCAAGCAATTTAAATTTGCATTGTGCTAAAGAAAAGTCGTTTCACGAGTACAAGCAATTTAAATTTGCAGTATGCCGAAGAAAAGTGTGAGTACATGGTCTTAATCTCATGAGTACATGGTCTTAATCTCATGAGTACATGGTCTTAATCTCATGAGTACATGGTCTTAATCTCATGAGTACATGGTCTTAATCTCATGAGTACATGGTCTTAATCTCATGAGTACATGGTCTTAATCTCATGAGTACATGGTCTTAATCTCATGAGTACATGGTCTTAATCTCATGAGTACAAATTTAAACTTGTGCTCCTGAGTACAAAAATTGTACTCACACTACAAGTCTGCCCCACACACCCCAGTAGTGATATCTCTGATTATCATATCATTTGTTTTATTGCAAAAGAAAATTGCCAAAAAAAGTAACATTACTGACACAAGCCTGAAAATGGCCTTTCCTGAATTTTGCCTGATTTAAGACTTATTTCTATGCCCCATACGCATGCAGTTTGTCATTACTATTCTAGATTTAAGATTCTCTCATCATTAGTGATAGTAACATGACCAACTATATTAGGTATTAGTAATATGAACATTATTATTATGAATATTATATATTATTCCATTTGTCACTGATTATCATTTCTTGCATGTTTACTATTACATTGTCATTAGTCACTTTTCTGCATTTCAGGTTTAAAACCAGTGGAGTCAAATGGCAGGTCTGTACTACCCATCACTTTTATGCCACCCATAATGCTTCATTTCCAGTACCCCTCAGATTACCCATCATGCTGTGCACCAAAGTTCACTTTGTCCTCCAAGTGGCTTTCCCCATATCAAGTAAGTGATGAGTAATTACCATAAAAAGATTAATTAATTTTAATTACTTGATGTAATAAACACCCGGGGCGCTTAAGAAAATATAATTGCACCATTTTTTAGGCCCAAAGTTTCTTTTTGATAAGCGCCCATGCTCTGGGGCTGTATACAGTGTGCTATTCGAACTGCATTGTTTGAACTAGTTCTATGCTAGCCCTACAATAACCACCACAAACACATCATGAGTGTCAGGTGCAAAATAATGTAACAAAAGTTATTTTACCTCTTCAAATTATAGAAATAAATCAGTCACAAAATGTTGGGTGGGTGCCTATCAGAGCAGGGGCGTTTAATACGTCAAATACGGTATTGTAAATAGGAAACCACAGTATTTGATTGTTTATTTTTTTTATGCAAAGAATGCAACATTCTTTTTTATTTGTCACATCATTATGTCATGGAAGTACAATTACAGTAGCTGTTGATGAATTGTTATAGAATTTGTTGCATCTGAAGAGACAAATCAACATTAAAATAACATATTCTTCATGAAAATGTATGAAATGTGTTACCATACTGTGTATCATCATGTTTATTAAATGTTTGATCAAAATCAAAGACAAAACTGTCCTGGAAGTGTTTAAATTAACTGAATAAGACTTACCTCTCTAGTCACTTTTGGAATGTTTACTTATATGGTTACATGGGACCTTTCATCAGAATTCACTGACATTTCAATGGGAGACGAAAATTGCGCAATGACACTGATTCAGTAATTGGGTGGCGCAGTTGAGAAAATAATACGATGATATCATGGTGACTCATGCTGACCTGCTGATGCAATCTTCTCGATTTGGAACATTATGACAATATATTCTAAAATTAGATATTTATCAGAGGACTACGCCCTGCTACGTTTATTTCTAAATATAGAACGTACTTGAAGTCTTTATAAGAGACTGTTTTCAAGAAAATCGTTGAGGTTTCATCAATTTACAATTAAGTGCATCTTATTCTTTTACATCAAGAATTACCATATCTGCCTTCATTCAGTGTGTGGATATTTATTATTAAAGTCAACTTAAATTTTTGTTGACTGCTGCTTGAGACAGAAATTATCATAGAAAATCTTTGACTTAAACTGTTTGCCGATATATAAAAGTCTTTCTTACAGCTGTCAGGCCTATAAAGTCTTTTAATGAGCATAACTCTTACGGACTTGAAACTTTGAGAGAAATCATCATATTGATCAATAGTATTATCGACACGGAACTGGATTATTTATAATCTTAGAATACTAAGGAAGGACTTACTAAAATACAAACCGTCTCCCAAAGAGAGACCATACAGATAGATCATCATCTTCACCATCACAGTATCAGGTCAGGATATTTAAGTAGGCTAACATTTAGAGTATTGTTTTTATATATTACCTGAAAGGAAGACTGACATGAAGATTGTCAAATTTGGATACACCAGATTTAATTTCAAAGTCACTGATCTTCATCTCATCTTCTGTTACTTTTCTATTTTTATTCCGTAACAGTGTGGAGTGCTCATGTAAAACTAAGATCATAAATGTAAAATAAAGTAATTAGTTTTTTTTTTGGTTCTGATGCGATGGCATCAGGAACCTATCCGGTCATGATGAGGTGTGTATGTATGTGTGTGTATGTATGTGTGTATGGGTGGAGATACAGGAGATACATTGCGGGGCTACATGTAAGCTCTTACAGGAGATACATTGCAGGCTACTTGTAAGCTCTAGCAGAAGATACATTGCAGGCTACTTGTAATCTCTTACAGGAGATACATTGCTGGGTTACATGTAAGTAAGAAGAGACAATGTGAGGATTGTTTGTATTGTGGGTATAGGTTTTGCCATAGGTGCAGGATGACCTTCTGAGTTGTTAGCAGCTAGAAATGAAATATCCCCACAATCATTTGTATGATTTCATTGTGTATGTAATACATTGTGGGGTTTTTGTTGGTAGGTAAAGACATTGTGGGAATTTCATATCCCCACAATGTACACATTTAATGCAGGCCCACAATGTACATATACAAAATATACAGGTGTGGCTTATTAATAAATATTATGGAACAAATATTTTATTATATGCACTGACATGACAGTTAATACAAATTTTGCAAATCAATCAGCTTATGAAAAAGCATCACAAAATCTTTTGGTTCTGCTTATTTCTTTGTACTGTAGCTCAGTCAGCTTTGCAGTGAGTTAGACTCCCTGTGGGAGGAGAACCATGGGTCAGTCATTCTCTTCATGTGGATTCAGTTTCTTCAAGAGGAATCCTTCTCTTTCTTGAATCTGGACTGTCCACTTTCACTGGACTATTCGTACATACAGAAATTCCGAAGACAAGCATCAAAAAATGTCCCCTCTAGAAATGAACATGATAACCCTGCAATTAACTCTCGTACAACTTATGCTAAATCTGAACCTGAAGGTGCCAGGCATGGAGACGGAGCTTCTGTCTTCGCTTCGCTGGATTCACGTGCAATACAAGACGTCGCATCGATGGGAAATCTCATTTCATCAATTATTTACCACAATGAAGAGAGAAAGAAAATGCATTCAATGCCGCCTTCTATCACTGCCAAATTTGTTTTGACAAAAAACTGGGAATGGACTGTACTAGCTTTCAGAACTGTCAACATGTGTATTGCAAAGAGTGCATTGGAGAATACTTTAGAGTGCAGATATCAGATGGTAATGTCAAAGGATTGGCCTGCCCTCAAGACAAATGTGATTCCCAGGCTGCACCGTCTCAGGTATTACAATGTCTGTTATAAATAACCAAAGATAAAAGTTGTTACGACACTTCCTCCACTCCTACCCCATATTGATGTTGAGAGCGAATTTAATGCAATTTACAACATGTTTTGGGGATTGGAAAAAAGTTTTCTAAACAATTTGTCTCAGTTTGTGGCAACAATTAACTTGAGTTTTTCAAAATTTGTTTAAATTATGATATCAAAAAAAATTATGGAATCAAAATAAAATCCACCATTCTTTAGCTTTTTAAAATTTAGGTCAAAAAAAGTAAAAACAACATGCAGATTTGCATTATCATCATTAACATCGTAGCAAGTATAAAAACTTTCTATGAGTGATGGATTCATATACACAGCGTTTATTTGTAATAGGATAATAAACATTGCAAATTAGGGGTGTTTCCCATGCAATGTTGGAAAAATCCTACTATAGTGGTAAATTGCTATATAGAATTTAATGAAGTATGTTTATCATGCGTTTCTTAGATTTTCATTTATCCATTTTTGAATAAAATTTCATTTTTAAAACAAAAACTCAACAAGAATATTTTCAATAACAATAATTTAAAACAAATTTATAAAACCATCAACAAATATGAACATTTCCAGTTATTTTAATAATGGAAAAACTCGTTTTTGCCAAAGTTGTACAGCTATGCTGGGATGTTACTGAAATATCATTCAATCTTAATACTTTAATCAGCAAGGCATGAAGCTATCAACTTTTTACAAAATTCGAAGAAGTTCTTTTCAGAATTTGATAATCTTTCGGAAATCAAAAATGAAGATATTGATAATCATTTTAAAAAATTTAGAAAACCATTTTATTTTAGTTGTGACCAAGTTTCTGCAATATTTCTTCATATAATTTTCTCTCATTACAAGTAAGCATTGAACTTTACATGATTGATGTGCAAATTCAAATACACAGTTACTCGTGGAAAGTAATAATTCTCCATTTTTTTCAATTTGCCCAGGTTAAAGCTCTTGTGAGTGAGGAGCTGTTTTCACGGTATGACCGTTTGCTCCTGCAGTTTTCATTGGAGGTATGGAGGACATCATCAACTGTCCCCGCATTGCATGCAGCTGCCCGGTCATAAAGGAGGAGGACAGTAACATGGCAGTCTGCACAGCATGTCGGTTTGCGTTTTGCACCCTGTGTAACATGGCATATCATGGTATATCTCACTGCAGATTAAAAAAAGGTAGTTTATATTAGCCTATTCTTAACAGTGATGATATTTAAGGTCTTGGCAACATCAGTTTAAATTCAGTGAAAATTGTCAATTAAAATAATTTGAAAATTACCTATTTCACAGCTTTCTGATTTTAAGCCTTGTTATGCAAATTTGTGATGCATGACCAGTCAAACTGCTGTATTTCCTTAAAATTGTGTGAAGAAGACAATCACAATTCTAAATTAAGCATATATACCACACCCCTATTAAAATGTAGCTGTGCAGAGCAGAACTGCATATTAGTAAGAAATGTTAGGTACTGTAGAACAGTCTTTACATTTCAAGAAAAGCTCGTTTAGTTTTAGAGTTACGGCTGATGCAAGTTTGAGAAATTACCAATATATGCACTAAGCTGGTTAGTCATGTAGAACTTGGTGGACATCTTGAAATTATGCAATTTCTTTTTCTTTATCTTAGTCACTGAACATTCTGAGTAAGTATTTCTGCCAGAGGTTGCGTTCTAATTTTTTGCCTGGCGTATTTGGTTACAACAAGCCCTTGAATTTTGGCATATTTTGTAAATTTGCCGTCTTATGTACAGGGCTCTGCGTAATGTAAAGGGCACCGTGCGCTAGCGAAGCATGCAAGTAATTGTTAACACACACTTGTGTAGGCCTGCCTCTCTAAAGTGAATGAAAATTGCGCTTAAACTACCAAAAACATTAAAACAATTGGACCATTATTATCATAAGAAAAAGTTCATACCCAATCCTTGTATAATATTGATTGTTGAATCATGAAATTTGGGTTACGATCCCAAAATAAACTAGAAAATACTTTTGTTTATCATATCAAAACTTTTATGAGGTTTTAGTGAGCTTTGACCTATTGTCAACGATAATATACTATTCAGATCTCAAACACTCCTACTTCTTTACAGTATAGTAACTTTTCTTGCAGATTGTGATCACTTCACAGATACACGATCAACACAATACAGGAGGAAAGTAGAATCCTAGCTAATAATATCCTTGACAGCCTGCATTCAAAACAACATCAAAACTTCCACGTACACTGTACAGTATACGTACATCATGCATAGGGCCTATGTACTAGCCTATATGTGTTTATGTAGAGCACTACGGGCATGTTGAATCATTCAGCAGTTAGTCTCGTAGTTGTGTCATTTTTCTTTTATTTATGAGTAATTCAAAATCATTTTTGTGTGAAATAAAACTTTGAATTGCATCAGAGAGGTAAGATGTTCATGATTTTCATTTATGTTAATGAAAAACTCTGGCATAAAATTCCACATGCTATATCTAAATCTTACGACGCATGTACAACCAGTGTCGTAGGAAATTTCAGCCAAGGCATAATTAATATATTGTCGTCAACGCGATCTCTGATTCCTGCTTGACAGACGGTAAAGTAAAGACTTGATGCCTTTCAGTCAGAATTTGCTATGCCTCTTCAAAGATTTGTGGTAAAAATAAATTACTCAACAAAATAATCAATGTATGCCTGGCATACCTAACAAATTAACATATAAAGATTTATCTACTTAAGCCTGTCAAAAGCTGTAAAATTGTAAATTGTTAACATCTATTCACAGAGTAGCAACAACCTGAGCACTAGACAGAAAGATTGTGGTATTTTTAGGGGGTCCCCAAAAAATCAAATACTTATCTTAGCATACAATGGTATGGCAATTGTCTGATTGATGTGAATATTCAAGTAACCTTTGCCCTCACATCGTCTATGGGCTATGGAAGCATGAAGTTTATCGATCTGTTGTTTATAATATATTTGTGAATTTAGCAAAAACGAGCGCCCTCACATTTCGGTCTGGTGCTCCTTTAATTGCAGGGCAATTTGCTGTAAACCATGAAAATAGCAAAAGGTTTCAGCAAAATCATTTAGAATGAACAATTTGACACCTTGAATTTTCATGCACTATCATAATAAATTATGCAAATTTTTATTCATATTTGTGACATAACAGAAAGAAAAATATGCGGATCCGGTGCTTTTAGCCATAAGAAAAATGGGAGTACGCGGGAAGAACCATTTTTTATTTTGTTTTTTAAACATGGGGGAAAAAATCAAACCCAATAAATTCACTATTTACAAACTTCCGAGTTATTTTGTTATTTAAAAAATGAAGAAGAAAACAAGTCCAATAAATGCAAATGACAATTCATTGCAATTTTTCTTCCATGATTTTTGCGGGAAGATTTGGGACACATTTAGTAAGAACTGCAGGAATTTTTGTTATTGATTTCAACTTCATACCATTACTGTCATTTTGAAAAAAACTTGATCAGAGCTAAAATCAATTCCTATTTAATGAATTTGTACACTCTCTCTTCGATTTCTCTTTTAGATGATCTTAAGAAACTGCGGAATGAGTATGAGAAGGGGGACGATGCAACGCGAGAAGCTTTAGACAAGAAATATGGCAGGAGAATGATCAAAAGACTGTTGGAAGATAGCTGTAGTGAGCAGTGGGTACAAAAACACAGCAGGAAGTGTCCTTCTTGCGGAAGCAATATACAGGTGAGTGTTATTAATTTTGAGCTGAGGTAGGGGTGATTGGTGGTAGTTGTGATTGGTGGTAGGAGTGATTGGTGGTAGAGGTGATTGGTAGTAAGGGCGATTGATGGTTGGAGCTATTGGTGGTAGGAGCGATTGGTAGTAAGGGCGATTGGTGGTAGGAGCTATTGGTGGTAGGAGGGCTTGGTGGTAGGAGTGATTAATGGTAGGGGTGAATGATGGAGGTATAGAGCTACTTCCCCTTAGTAAGTTTTTGCAGTGGATGAACATGTGTATTTTCCCCCTCCCAGTTCCAATAATGTCCTCAAAAACAAAATGTGTAAAACTATAAATGTGAGTCATCAGCAAATAATTAACCTTTTTTGAGTTAGTTGGTTGACATCTTCTTCAACCAATCACCATACTAATTTGACTGGCAACAAAATCTACGTAACTAAGTGGGGCAAAAATCCTACATGGTACTGTTATAGTATAGCTAGCTAGTGGTATGTGCCCATGCAGTCAATGCAATATACTGCACAACTTTTTTTACAGAGTGATGTGGGTTTCTTGTGGGTTGATGTATTAATATCATTTTAATTTAATCCGTGGTCAAACAATTTTGTTGAGAAATTTACTATTTTGGGAATAGATGTCTGGACGGATCAATACGTCTTTTACGACAGAATATAATTATATATGTTGTACCATCATCATGATGAGGGTATTCATTAGCCAATTTGGAGTGAGAAGTGCTTCTTTTTCCTGCACCCTTCATGAAACTTCACCAGAAGCTGGTCAGACAGATGTATTGCTTACAAGGCTTTAGAAAATATAAATAGATAAGTGTGCTATAATGATTTGACCAGGCTCTTCCAGATTCTTCTGAGGAGCAAATTTTGTTGATGAAAATGACGAAAGATTTCTCAAAAATTTGAGGCTGTGATGTCAATTCAAGTCCGTTTTCTTTCAATTTGACACAAATTTGAATCAAATTTATCATCTCCTGGATGTAATAAGATTTGTGAATACCTTCTTTATCATCAGTAATAATTCTACTGATTTTAAAGTGACAAACTGCATCAGCTGAAAATGTCATGAAAAATAAAATGTTTATGCCCCCCACCCCCTCCTCCCACACACACACATTTCCTCTCCCTTACACAAATCTGAATAAACATAACCTTTTTTTAATAATATCAGATTTTTGAATTATACCCTCTTTACCAGGCCTAACGCTAGAAACACCTGTGGTCATGATGGCGTATGTATGTGTGTATTTGTGTTGTGATGTCCAGCTTGCAAAACACGATATCTCAAGAACGATACACCGGATTTATGTCACAGGCCAGTAGCCAGGAATTTGAAAGGGGTGTTTGTTTTTTGTATAAAAGAGTAACAAATTATAAAAATCCAGGTGCTTATTATTCCCTCAGATCTCAAAAGGGCACTTTCTCACCAGCAGGGTGTTTGTTCACTCGGACGAACCCCTTTGGCTACGGGTATGTGTCATATGGGGTACACAGATAGCCCATGGCCAGTAGATGTGCCCTGTTGTTTTTGGTGATGATGTCATGCATATAAATAAGCAGGCGGGCTTAATGATAAAATCTTAAAATGCTCATAATTTAACAACAGTATGACTGATTTGTTTCAAATTTGGTAAAATGATGTTGTTAGCTAGTATGTTCATGTTACCAAAATTTTGAATTTCATTTTTAAACAAACGCATTGTTCTACAGTATTTCATATCTGGTATAATTGTGATGTTAGCTAGTGTGTTGATATGCAATGATATGACAGGTAATACAAAACTTGCAAATCAATCAGCATATGAAAAAACGCATTGGAACCACAAACCATTTGGTTCGGGTTTTCGAAGTCCTCTTTCATATAGGATATACTTGCTTGTTATTTCCATTGAATTATTGATAGATATTTTACTGTTTATTTTTCTAAAGTTCATTGACCTTCTGAAGTTCTTTTCCCACAGAAAATTGATGGGTGTAACAAAATGGCATGTTCTAAATGCCATACCTACTTCTGTTGGTTGTGTATGGCAGTTCTCTCCAAGGCGAACCCATATGCACACTTCAGGGAGATGACATCACGCTGCTACAATCTTCTCTTCCAGGGGATTCAGGTGATGGATGCCAATGATGAAGAGGACATCCTTGGAGGAGGAGAGGGAGATGATGGTATAATGTGGCTGAATGTGGATGACCTCTTACAGTTTTTATAGGAAGATGGAATGCATGACACCTAGAGACAAAATAGTCCTACAAACATTTACCAAAAATCATAAAAGTAGCCACAAATCCCATCAAAATTGGTGACAAATTATTTGACATATTTTGAAATATCTACTTAACAAGAGACTGCACCTCTTTTGCACCTTTTGGTTAAGGTGTCCTACCCGTATGCAAAAGGTACCGGATTCAATTTCCACAGTGACCACTGCACTGTGTCCTTAAGCAAGACACGTTCCAATCTACTCAGTTGTAAAATGAGTAGCAGCACTGCTGGGGACTTAACCTGTGATGGACTTGTGTCCCATCCAGGGGGAGTTATGTGCTCTCATCTGCTTATGCATGGAAAACCAGGGATAAGGACTGGCTCTATGGGCCTAATGGCTCAGATGGATTTAACTTTAACTTACTTAATTATTCCTCCTCATTTCTATCAGTAGGCTTTAAATACTTAAGGCCTACTTTTCAAAATATGCAAATTTATCAAAGTGATGTTATGAATTGAATACCGCTTATTTTCCTGTGTAAATCAGTTGTTTTTATAATCTTTTGCCACATTGATTAAGGAGCACAGCTGTATCTGATAAAGAAATTAATTGGCACACAAAGTAAAAGCTGATTTTATAAAGTTGTTGATTGTGTCTTCCCTGTCTTACATTTTGCATACAATAAGAATTATTTAAACTTTGATGAGCTGTAACTTACAAATTAAATTAGCTTCTTTTTTTAAACAATTTGTCACCTCAAATTTATTGGTTTTCACTCAGGCATAAATTTCTACTTTTTACTAGTAGTTTGAAATCGATATAAATATAAAAATAAATTTAAATAATATTATTCTTGTTAACTGAGCACATTGTTCACTGTCAGACATAGGCGAGTCAGGTTTTGTTTGAGGGAACAAATGTTATATTTCCTCAAAATTTTAGGATTACTGACACTAACCCAAAACTAACTTTGCATAAATTTTGCATAAAAGTCTTCCCACAATGTTGAGGTGAGATTACCCTCCCCTCTCCATCTCCTATGCCAATGCTATCACTTCAGCTGAGATTTTTTATTTGAAAAATGTTCACCTTTAGTAGCCTTGTGGTACCTTTTTCCTAAAAGTAATTTTACTGGTGGGCCATTCCATTTTAAATGTTAGCAGAGCATTTTGATGGATTTTATATTTGTTTTTTATATAGTGTATTAAGTTTTTATTGTAGTTCACTATATATTCCACATTGGTATATCTGTTTTTTGAGTTTAACTAAACTATTGCTATAACTCTTGTAGGGAACTCACTTTATCCTAATTGTGTGAAATAGTTTGTGACAGTACTAATTACAAAGGAAGCCACATTTTCAATATTTTCTGAAAACATACTTTTAATATTGATATTTTAGACACATATTATTGCTTTAATATGTGATTGTTAAGCAATAGCAGACAGGTTCCGGGGGTCAAAACCAGGGAAAAAATTCAATTTGGCCAAAAATGCCAACAAAATCAAAGTAATTTAGATATTAGGATATTTAGATTTAGTTATTTATCTCCTTCCTCCCCTACCCCCTCCTCCCCCCCCCCCTCCCCTCCCCTTCCTCCACCTGCCACATCATTCTTCTGTCAACCTTCTCAGTCCTAACTCTTGCACCATAAATTTGTAGCACCCACTTTGCACATTTGACTCTGACTGTCACAGTGCCGTTAAACATCAACAAACAAACAAACAGATATTAGGTATGATGTTGTGAAAAGTATTAATAGCACCTAAACTCATCAGCAAACAGGTTGACATAGCTGAAATGGGAAGGTTATTGTAAAGCTATTTCATTTGAATAGCCAGTCACTTTTCTTTTAGTCTAGACAACATTTGATCCTTGTCAGGTTTTTACACTAATAATATGACAAAGCTTAAGAAAAGTAGTAGAAAATTTGATATGTAAAGCATAGAATGTATATCCTATATTGGCAGCCAACTGCCAATAGCTACTGACCCATTCAACAATATATGTAGTTTTCACTCACTTCAGACTTAATTTGGCAAAGACTCACTCACTCACTGTCCTCTTCCGCCATGTGTCCCATAAGGCTGCAGTGTACTCTCTCCAATGTATCCTGTCTCTGGCAATGTGTCTGGCTTCATTCCAGTAACTCCACCCTAGCTCCTCTCTTTCCTTCACTACCGTTCTTCTCTTTGTTGTTCTTGGGCATCCTACTTTCCTTCTCCCTTCTGGCTTCGATGTCAATTCTGTCATGCAGTGGATGTCCTTTTTTATGCTTAATACATGCCCAATCCACCTCCATCTTCTCATTTTGACTTCGTTGCTAATTCTCCTTTGATGAGTGAATCTCAATAATTCATCATTTGGAACAACATTTGGCCATCTAATCTTCAAAAATTTTCTCATGCATTTAAACAATTTTTTAATGTCAGTCTCATTGGTCTTCCACGTCTTACAACCATAAAAGAGAATTGACTTAACAATAGACTTAAATAATCTGATCAAGGTCTTCTAACCTTGACGTAAACCTCCATCTTATTCCATTGCTATTGGCTTCAGTTGTCTTACACATCACCCAGTCCACTATCATTAACAAAATAAAACCAGACATTACATCGTCTTGTTTGACTCCTGTCTTAACTTGAAACCATTCTGACACCACCCTTCATCTATTACAGCACATTCATTACCTTCATAAAGTATTTTAACCATTGTGATGAATTTTCTGTGGGATACTATAAGCTGCCATTATTTTCCAAAGGCTCTCCCTGTGTACTGAGTCAAATGCTTTTTCGAAGTCAACAATGGTAATATAGAGGGTTGACTGCCATTCGACGACCTGTTCTAATGTTGCGAAGTATGAATATATTTTTCGGTGGTATCCCTTCCTCTTTTAAACCCTGTTTGTTCAACTCTCAGCTTGCTGTCAACTCTCGTTTTTAATTCTATTGATCAAAACTCTCTCGAACACTTTGCTAGGCACTGATGTTAAGGTTATACCTCTCAAATTGTCACAGTTGGTAATATCACCCTTTAAGACTTTCACCAAGATTTTGGTATTATTTCTGCGTCCATATTGCCCTGAATAAATCCTCTAGCCATTCTATATTATGGGTATTCGCTTTCAGCAGTTATGTTGTAATATTATCTTCACCAGCAACTTTGTTATTCTTTAACTTCTTCATTGCATTCTTTATTTCATATCTAGTAATATGGCTAGTGTTGATTTCATCTATTACAGGATCACAAGTAACATCTGTTACTGGATTAGTAGGTATTGGTCTGTTTAACACACCTTTAAAATGCTCTCTCCATCTCTCTCTCTCTCCCTTGGCCGTCTCATCAGTCAATAGTCCTCCAGATTTGTCTCTTACTGCATTTCCTGTTCTGCCTCTTTTATTACTTAATGTCTTGGTAATATCATAAAGCTCTTTCATTCTACCACTACCCACTGCCTTTTCAGCAGAAGTAGCCATGTCATCTACCCACTTTCTTTTGTCTTTATGTTTCTCTAAACTTCTTTATCTCTTTTGCAGTAGTTAGCTCTTAAGTTGCCTTTATTTCTATTCTACTTGGCCTGTTCAATATTACTCTTCAGCCTTTTCCTCTCAGCTAACTTCCAGGATTCTTTACTGATCCATGGTTTTTGGCCCCTCTTCTTGTATCCTAAAACCTCTTTCGCTGTCTCATTGTATGCTTTCTCAATGTGCTGCCACTTACTCTGTACTATATCATCACCCGTCTCATCATTATAATCTTGTAGGACATCATATCTATTTCTTAACTTGACGAAAGCTGGGCTCTAATTGCTGGCTGCTGTAGCTTGATAGTATCGTACTTCATCTTATTTACTTTTGCCTTCTGTTTTCTCTTTAGCTTTAGTCTGATCTTTGTGTGCATCAAATGATGATCACTAGAGATGTCAGCACCTTTCATGGCCCGGGTGTCCAGTACAGAAGTACTGTGCTGTTTTGTTACCATCACATGGTCACTTTGATTGAGTGTCCCTCCCTCCAAGGGAAGTCCAGGTTTGCTTGTGTATTTGCTTATGGAAAATTGTACCAGTTACTACTATATTATTGTTACCGCAGAAGTCTAGAAGCTTTTCACCATAGGTATTCCTCTTACCTGTACCATGCCCACCAAAAACATTGTCATAACCTTCATTGTTATGACCTACTTTGGCATTAATACCCATCAATATCAGTCCATCATGTTTCGGTACTCCATCAATTAAAGCTTGCAGTTGATTGTAGAAGTTATCTTTGTCCGCATCACTAGCAATATTGGTTGGTGTATGGTGTATAACAGAAAGTTTGATGTATATGGTAAAAACCTGACATAGATCGGCCCCTCATTGATAGGTTTCCACTCAACCTGACATAGATCAGCCTCTCATCGATAGGTTTTCACTCAACCTGACATAGATCAGCCTCTCATTGATAGGTTTCCACTCAACCTGACAGATCAGCCTCTCATTGATAGGTTTCCACCCAACCTGACATAGAGCAGCCTCTCATTGATAGGTGTCCACTCAACCTAACATAGATCAGCCTCTCATTGGTAGGTTTCCACTCAACCTGACATAGATCAGCCTGTCATTGATAGGTGTCCACTCAACCTGACATAGATCAGCCTCTCATTGATAGGTGTCCACTCAACCTGACATAGAGCAGCCTCTCATTGATAGTTGTCCACCCAACCTGACATAGAGCAGCCTCTCATTGATAGTTGTCCACTCAACCTGACATACTGTAGATCAGCCTCTCATTGGTAGGTTTCTACTCAACCTGACATAGATCAGCCTCTCATTGATAGGTGTCCACTCAACCTGACATAGATCAGCCTCTCGTTGATAGGTGTCCACTCAACCTGACATAGATCAGCCTCTCATTGATAGGTTTCCACTCAACCTGACAGATCAGCCTCTCTTTAATAGGTTTCCACTCAACCTGACATAGATCAGCCTCTCATTGATAGGTGTCCACTCAACCTGACATAGATCAGCCTCTCATTGATAGGTGTCCACTCAACCTGACATAAAACAGCCTCTCATTGATAGGTTTCCACTCAACCTGACATAGATAAGCCTCTTATTGATAGGTGTCCACTCAACCTGACATAAATCAGCCTCTCATTGATAGGTTTCCACTCAACCTGACATAGATCAGCCTCTCATTGATAGGTGTCTACTCAACCTGACATAGGTCAGCCTCTCATTGATAGGTGTCCACTCAACCTGACATAAAACAGCCTCTCATTGATAGGTGTCCACTCAACCTGACATAGATAAGCCTCTTATTGATAGGTGTCCACTTAACCTGACATAAATCAGCCTCTCATTGATAGGTTTCCACTCAACCTGACATAGATCAGCCTCTCATTGATAGGTGTCTACTCAACCTGACATAGGTCAGCCTCTCATTGATAGGTTTCCACTCAACCTGACATATATTAGCCTCTCATTGATAGGTGTCCTATCAAGCAGAGACTGTTCTGCTTTCTTGGACATCATCTCTGCTACTACTGGGTGATGCATGTTATCCCCTCTCCCTGAAAATGAAATGGTTTTGCTGGTATTCAGTCCAACTTAACCAGAACTTGTCCTACTACACTCACTGACCCCTAAGATATCAATGCTGTATTGTTTCATCTCATTTGCAAGCATTGCTGCCTTACCAGTTGAGTAAATTGATCTTACATTCCAGCATTTAATGTAGGTAATTTCTTTTTGCTGCATAACTGACGTATTTGGCCGATGAGCTTCCTTGTAGCTTTGACCCACTAGTGTCATTCTATCCACAAACCGCAGATCGTTATCCATTGGAATCTAGATCGCTGTTGTCCTAAAACCATTTCCAGCATATGCTGGTTTAGAGTTACACTTGCAGTTTCCGTAACAATAGAATGAACTGGATGGGTTGTTAGCCCATTGCAGCAAGTTTCTTTTTAGGGTTTTCCTTCCCTTACCCAGAGCCTTGTTAGCCTAAAACCAACTTGGGAACTAGTTTCTAGGGGGAACCAATGAGGAGGTAAGGTTGACTTGGGTGAACTATGGACCACCGACAGGCTTCTAATTTTCGCTTTTCACTCACCCAAGTGAACTAATCGGCCCCAACATTACTAGGCGGATCAATATACCATCAGACCCTCAACAAATCCCAACAAAAGGTCTGTCAACGGTTTGGGGGCCTAGTGGATGTTGTGAGTGTCAGAAAAAAAATAGTCTATACCACCATCGCCCCTAAAAATCAGATAAATGGCTGTAACTTCCTTAATATTTGAGGTAGAACAGTTAAAATTGTTTCTTCTTTATGGTTTTAATGGTGAAGGATTTATTGCTGCTAAATAAAATTTGAACTGACAATTCAAACCTTTAAAATCCAAGATGGCGGCCAAGAATGAAGGCACCATAGAGTACGACACATTAACACCTATACTAATTGATGTACAGCAACAGTACTGCAACAGTATTTGATTTTAATCATTAGTTGTTATGCTCCTTAAATTTCAAACAGTCAGACCCGATCTGATACATAAGCAGGTCGGGTTACTTCCTCTTTTTTTTTCAATATTCTGAAAACCACAAGCAATTGGGATTGAATTTTGCTTATCAATGGCTCCATTGTACTAGTTCTCGATTTGGTCCAGGGTTGTTGTGGAAGTTGGTGTTAAGTATCAAATTAGCAATAGATGAAGTTCTTATTGTGGTTGTGTAATTATTTTAATTAGTATAAGTGCTCTCACCGACCCCACCAGCTACCGACCCATCGCCCTTACTTGCTGTCTCTGTAAAATTATGGAAAAGATCATTAATCAGAGACTAAACTGGTTCCTCGAGACCAACAGAATCCTCTCTCCTCACCAAAGCGGCTTCCAAAACGCCGCAATACCTAGACCAGTTAATTACGCCGACACCGCCATCCGGGAATCCTTTGCAAAAAGGAACACCTCATTGCCATATTTTTTGACCGAGAAAGCTTCCGACACTACTTGGAAATACGGCATTACCCGGAAACTTCACACCATTGGCCTCAGAGGCCACCTCCCCATCTTTATTCAAAACTTCCTCTCACCCAGGCAGTTCCAAGTTCGTATTGGCCACACCCTCTCCAAGCCGTACCCCCAAGAAGAGGGCATCCCCCAAGGCAGCATCCTCTCCCCCACTCTCTTCAACCTGAGCATTAATGACATCGGGAATGACCTTGGCCCCAGCATCAAACGTACCCTCTACGTGGATGACTTCACCATCTTCTACTCCTCCCCTAGCTTTCCTATTGTTGAAAATAGGCTCCAAACCAGCCTCAATCAGCTGCAAGTCTGGAGCAACAATAACGGTTTTAGATTCTCCAAAGACAAGACAGTCTGCATGCACTTTTGTCATTTCAACAACCTCCACCCCAACCCGAACTTTGTGCTCAATGGGAATCGCATCCCTAAAGTTGAAAACACAAAGTTCCTTGGTCTAACTCTAGACCCCAAGCTCACCTACAAGCCACACATCACCAACCTGAAACTAAAATGCAATAGCTGCCTCAACCTCCTCCGACTGCTCTCCAACACTACTTGGGGAGCGAACCGCTATGCTCTCCTCAAAATTTTCAGGCTCACCATTCGTGCCAAGCTTGACTATGGCAATATTGTTTACTGTGTCGCTCACAACTCATACCTCAACCACATTAACACCATCCAAAATGAAGCCCTCAGGCTTTGTCTAGGAGCCTACAGGACCTCCCCAATTACTAGCCTTCATGTTGAAGCCAACGAACCCCCCTTTCTACTTAGATGTAAAAAGCTTAGCCTCTCCTATGCTTTTAGAGTCCTCACCAACACCCAGAACCCTGTTTACAACCTCATTAGGTACCCCAATTTCTCCACCCTCTTTGATAGGACTAAAACCCTATCGCCTCCCTTCAGCTTACGCATTAAATCAGACCTCTTTCAACTTGGCATCAACCCGCCACTCTCGGCACCTATTCCTGGCCCACTTTTCCGCCTTGGGCCACCCCCCTTCCTTCTGTCCACCTAGACCTCTCCACTTATAACAAATCTCAAACTCACCCTAATCTCTTCATCAATCTCCACAACCAAATCAAAGACCAACTCTCAAATTACACCTCCATCTATACTGATGGCTCCAAGGAAGGCAACAAGACAACTGCTGCTGCCATCATCCAAGACATCACCCTCAGTAGCAGACTTCCTGACCACTCATCCATCTTTTCAGCCGAGGCTAAGGCCATTCTCCTCGCCCTCAACTTTATTGAGTACTCTCCTCTTAGTCACTTTGCCATTTTCTCTGACTCAAAGGCTGTTCTTACTTCATTACTCAATCTTAAATGGGATAATCTCACCTGCCACCTCCTCCTCCGGAAACTCTTTTCTCCCACCCTCTGCAGGAAAAGTGTTCTTTTCTTCTGGATACCCAGCCATGTTGGCATCCCTGGCAATGACAGGGCTGATACAGCCGCTAAGCTTGCCCTTAACCTCCTCCCTTCCCCTTTTCCCAAAACCCTCTCTGACATCAAACCGCTTATCGCTTCTCTTGTTCGTGACCGCTGGCAAACCTTATGGAACTTCCAAATTGATAACAAACTCCATGTTATCCAGCCCACAATCCCGATCAAATCCACCATCAACAACCTTTCTCGTATCGACAACGTTCATATTACCCGTCTTAAAATTGGTCACACCCACCTCACTCACTCCCACCTCCTTATTGGTTCCCCCCAACCCCTCTGTAACAATTGCCACTGCATCCTCACAATCCAACACGTTCTCCTTGCTTGCCCCCTGTACAACCTTCCCAGAGCTTCTCTCGCTCCCCATAACTCAATTGCTGAGTTCTTCCAAAAAAATCCTCCAGATAAAATAGTCTCCTTCCTTCAGCATGCATCCCTCTACAACCTTATTTAATTCTCCTCTTCCACCCCCTCTCTACTTTGTTTTTAGTTTTACCCATGCACCTCCTGTCTCGATCACAGCTTTCTGGCTTTTGTTCTTGAATTTCTCTCATTCTTCCCCTGGTCTCTTTCCTTACTACCTCTAAAATGATCTGACCTCTCAGGCACAATTTGACCTTCGTTGTCGTGGTGCCGTTAAGACCTCATCAAACAAACAAACTCATTATTCAATACATTAGGTTTGTGGCTATGATTTGCTGGAACAAATTTTTAAGGAGAAGGACAAGTCATGACGAATAGTGTCAGGGGTAAAGAAATGAAACGATTACATCTTTATTTATTCATTAACAATGAGTAAGATAAATTCAAGATGGCCGCCATTATGTTGAAAGAGAAGTGCAACAAATCTGGACAGTTTTTTTTAGAGTAAGCTTTATAAACATTTAATATAGCTTAACAATATGTAATATTAACCACGAAAACATGCAAGGTCACTAGACCAAATAGTGAGGGCACAATTTTCTAGAAACTCTCAAATATTCAGCGAAGCTTTTTTGACCAGTGTGGAGCATTACAAAACTTATCTTACGCCAACAGAACAATAGCACTTTTCTAAGATTAATTAACAATGACATTTTATCACTATAAGTGGCAAAACTAGTCAAATTTTGTTTACCGGGCAAGAATTTTAAGGTTCCATTGCTTTGGGGATAATGATCGAGCATAGTTGACCTTAGTTCTGAAAGTGGTAACTGTCACTTTTTCACCTTCACATTTTAGGCTTCATACGTGTTCTCTTCCTCCTCAGAAACTTTGTTGTACGGATTGTCACATTACGCAAGTTGACATGATCCACATGCCGAGGAACAAGGAAACCCATATCTTCTGCAACTGCAATGGAGAGTAATGCAACCAGTAATGCAGTTGCAATGTAGCATTTTCAGTAGAGTGTCTGGTGAAGCATTTGTATCAGACATAACTGATACTAATTGGTTGCTTTCAAGTCTCCAACCCCAGGCCAAAGGATCCATATCACTTCCCATCCCCATCTAAGTCATTGTTTGATAATAGACTCTGAGGAAATGAAATCTGGTTGAAGACTCAGTTGGTGGCAGACGTTCTGGTGATACAAATGATTTACCAGAGATGACTTCTTAGTGAAAATAACATAACGCAATGCTGCTAGAAAACATGTGCTCTCCCCACCAAACGTAACAGCCATTGCCTGGTTGCCAAGGCTTTCTACAGTTCTTTATCAGTGCAGACCTTGCCAGGTAAAGTAATCACATTTGCACGGGATTAGAGTACTGGATCACTGTTCACAAGTTTTTAAAAGACTTAATTTCTTTCCAACACCATAGACATGTGATGTTAAATCGCATTCTGTGAATGCATGTAGGATTACAATTTGTGTGCATAACTCGCTGCTAAGAACACGCTTTATGTGATTGATGTTGTACATCTTATGATGCCTCTTGACTGATTATCTGATCTAAAATAGAGTGGTTTCCCATCTACTTTTTAATAATGGAGAAGAAGAATTAACAAGTCAGTGTCCTCTCCTATCAGCGTGACCTGCCTGTACAACCCTCTCTCTTCAGTTTGTAGCTTATTAAGCTGATTACTTTATGTTTGTTAGATCCCCTTGATAGAAACTCTTCCTTCTTTCCTTCAAATTCAGTTTCCCTGGTAAAGTTCACAATCGGATGATTGGTGGTTTGTCATCGTCTCTGGTGTGTGTTATCCTTAATCTAAGAAACTGCTTTATAACCGTCAAACACTACAGTTGCTGCCCCATAGTACCTACCTGTGTAGTCAGCATACACCTTTGCTATTTTGCCATAGGTATCCCCCCTTCTCCACTTCCAACTTGTGCAGTAAGGAGCCCCATCAAGCATGTACCTTTTAGTCTTTGGGATGACATCTGATGTCGCTTCACTTGATGGTATCTTGTTACAATGGTCAGCAATGGCTTGGGCTAGTTGAGGCTTGTCGGCCTTTCTCAAGATGTTTCTACTCTCGAAAAAGGAAGGTGGGTATGGACTCAGTGGTATCCCATTTCCTCCTCAAGTGACAGATCTCCTGTTCTGGACACTACAAGAAATCGCTGGAACAGTAGGCTAGGCTCAATGGTTCTCTCTGGAGCAACCTTGGCATCAGATGAATTTCCCAGGGTCTTGGCTTTCTCATTCCTTTTCAAAGAGAAGGAAAATACAGGCTGTCCAATCATTCTCTCCATGATGCTTCTTCCAGCAGACTCGTATTCATGCACATTGATGTTTTCTTTTGCAACTATGCCATTGATAGTATTTCTCAACGAGTGGTCAGAGGAGAAAGGTGAACATGAATTTAGTTTTCCTCTGATCTTTGACAGGTCTGCCACGTCTCTTTCAATCCTAGCATTGGTCGAATCCCTCTGCTTTTTGCTCGTGGTGTATGTGAGATTACTGAAGTCCTGCATGGCAGTGTTGAAGTTGAATATTATGGGGGCTGACATCGTCCACAATACTCATTCTTCTTCTGTCATCTTGCTGCCTGTGCCTTTTAGTGACCTTATAAGTGTTTGCTAGATCACAACCGAGCCCAGCCTCAAACTGATTTGTTCGACGAATGACACGGAAGTCACTTTAAAACTTAGGAAAGGCTCACATTTCCAACTACCCAGACATGGCCAGTGAAGTAATGCTTCAGTACACACATACAAAAAAGGGCATAGTATATGTGCACTGAAGCATGCCATGTCTGGGCATTTGGAATTGTGAGTCTTTCCTTATTGTAGATATCTGGGTGTTTCTTCTCCAGTTCACTTGGATAAAGAGGTATGCAGACTTTAGGTAGTTGTAGTGTTCTGCTGCAGCAACTACCGGCAAGGCTTCGGCAAGAGCATGCAAATAACCCAGCCAAGACACAGTGCGATCTGCCTTGATCATTGCCCGTGCAGTTTTGGATTGAGCACCAAGTTCAGCTTTCTTCTTGTCATGTTCCTCACTAATCCCACGGACTGTCATGAATGTTACAAGACTTTCAAGAGTGTTATCACCCTTCAACATAGATGAATACATTTTTTCTGTCTCTATTAGTGATGCAAAATCAGGATTTTCATCTACTACAAATTTTACAATCATTTCATTAAGACATTTGTTCACCAGCAGGTGGCCACGGAACGCCCTTTGAACAGATTTACAAGTCATCATATGCACTACAGCATTCTCACAGTGAATCACTTCTAGAATGTTTTTAAGTCCTGTGCCATTCACCAGGGTACCCATTGCTCCAAAAAGATTCATGAATGTATGAAAACTGCCCAGCATCAAAACAATCTTCTTCAAGGGACTTATTTTGCCCTGCAGCACTGATGATCTCAGCAGCTTTCCAGTACAGTGGCTGGTCAATTGTTCTAACTGGAGGAACATGGTGTCTGATGGCCAGGTTGCTGAGGAACTTTAGCATTGACAAATGCAAATTTTATCACCAGGATACATGTCAATCATGGGAAAATACAGATTGCCCGGGATGTGTATACCCCTGGTGAATAATACGCATCATCTCTTGCCAATTTGGAACAGGCTGTTTGAAATAGAATGAAAGCTCCCATAAGATATCAACTCTCTTATCACAATTGGGGATATCTGGAAGTTTTTTAAACTTGAGGTTTTGAAGAGCACGAGTAGAGAAGCGGTATTCAGTGATATCAACTTTAGACATTTCTACAATGTTCAGTTCTGAAATTGCTGGTCTCTTAACAAGATGGCTTGTCTTTCTCCATGGAGTCAATGCAGCTATCATGCCCATCCCATGAGATGTACCTTCGTCATCAATTGTGAGAATATTGTGATATACGTTGTCACCAGCAACTAACAATGATAAGTCAAGAGATCTATGTCTTTAACTAGCAAATCTGGTGTGACACAGCTTGCTGCATTTTTTCCAAACTGAAGCACTTCACCATATGACAGGCAATACCCCATCACATGAGGAGTGTCCACGAGGAATTTGGACCGATACAGATGATGCACCTGCACTCCTAGACCAATCTATAAAGGTGCGATGAAGGTCGCGGTCTTACTGATTGTACTATGGATTGTCCAATAATGGCTTCTTGGCGTTGCATGATTTTCATAACAAACACATACCTCAACATAATTTGAAGTGTTTTTGAAAGGAAACACAATGCAGAGTCGAGTTCAGCTATTAGGTAGTGATCAGTAATGGATGGTACATTTGATTTAATATCGCTCTTAATCAGTCTTGCTGCCGTTTTCAATTATAGCTCTCTTTTGTGTATCTTAATCACATTCATGTTGTGCATTTTTGAAGTAAGACTGGAGTATGTGTGATGTTTTCCCCCTAACCTTGCCCTCTGTGATTAGATAGAGTCCCCATATTTTTCCTTTAGTCGGTTCTTCATGTAGTAATCGCTATAAGGAAGTGAATCGTCATGAATCAGAAACTCCTTCATTTTGCATTGAAGGTATAAAATAGTCAACTGTTCCTCATCTTTCATCTTTAGATATACACAGGTCCTTAGAGATGCGTGGTCTTGATCTTCATCTTTAGGTCGACCAGATTTTCTGCATTTTACGTCGGTTCTGCTCTGAATTTGGACTGGTGCATCATACCCAGTACGGAAATTGACACTGCGTTTATGGTGGTATATGCAGTCAGCAGCATTGAAGATCCCCACCATAATACTCAATTTGCTCTTTCACAGTAAACACCCAATCATCAGAACGGCTTTCATAGCACTCTAGGATAGTCCTGGCAAAGGAGTCGGTTATTACATAGCTGTAGTCAAAACCTCCAGGGCAAGCTTGGTCCCACAGAAAAGGCAATCAGACTTGCTGTCAATCGTCCAGTAGACGCACAATTCAATGGACAATTGGAGGATCCTCGTGTCTTCTTTTGATTATTGATTTCAAGTTGATTTATGTACCATTTACGACAGTCTGAGTGTACCTTACAGCCAGCCATCACAACAATGTTGTCACCTCTCTGATTACTTGCCGCATTGATGACATCAGCGCCCTTCTGACCAAATTCTGAACTATGTCATGTTCATCTTTAAATCTTTCTTTGCAAATTGGACAACTTTCATCGTCTAGGCTAGAAATACGCAACCTGAAAGTGAATGAAAATGAATTGTATCAATTGGCTTCTAAAACTATGAAGAAACAAAATAAAAAATTCTGACATTCTTTTGCGAGCTGTTGGTATAACCTTGATTGTCAATCGCCATATTGGATTTGTGAATTTGACAGGCAGAATAAGAATTCTTATCAGTTTATTTACTTCCTTAGTAGTACCCACATGATGATAGATATTTATAATGTTTTGGAGGCCACCATCCCACAATGCAACAACATTCCTGTATGGTGTGTGTAGTGTACCAATATCAAAGCGTAGCAACAAAAATACTTCCGACAGATTTGGAAACGTTGTGAAATTTGTTTTAAGAAACTCAAAACAGTTGAATGCAAAAATATCATTAGTCAGATTAGGCTCACCCACCTTTTGTTTTGAAGAATTGGGATAACCCATGGTGTTTTGGCTATTAAATGAATTGCATTCATTATTGGGATCATTTAGAATGCTTTGTCTATGGTACGGTATGGGGCCAGTGTGCGTGTTGAGGTGGGGGAAGGGGGTGGGGGCGTACCGTCACTTATTTTAGCCAAGTTTTGGAATGTTGGTTACTTCACTGCCTCCTTTGACAATACGATCCGGGCCAGGACAGTGGTTCCTTTCTAAAAAGTTGGGAACAGAGGGAATATGGGTGTAGTGCCCTAACTCCCACCCTCCTTCCTCCCCCTCGACAGAGTCCAACATCCGACCAAGATATACATCTTAAATCCTTGAGCATTGCAAGGCAAATCAGTAATTCTCTCCAAAATTATGTGCCTTATTTCTTGTTAAATGGCAAAAAGTGTGTGTGTAAAGAGGAAGGGGGGGGGACATGACCCTTGTGACCGGGAATTACAGACCTGATCCAGACTGTTTATTGGCACCAGTTAATTATTTGGTCCTTAAAACATGAAGTATCAACAAAAATCATTGTTCTATCCAAAACATTAAGGAAGTTACCGCCATTTGCCCTATATTCAGGGTGCGATGGTGGCAGCCATCTTGGATTTAAACCAGTTTTAACCCACTTCCGGAAGTCAGGTCATAATTTTCTTGCAGGAATAGTTGCTTGACCCTTAAAACCATAGAGTATTAAAAAAAAATCATTGTTCTATTCCAAACATTAAGGAAGCTACAGCTGTTTGCCCTATTTTCAGGGCCGGACAGTGGCAGCTATTTGGATTTAACCCACTTTAGGAGGTCAGATCATAATTTTCTTACAGAAAAAACTTAAAACCATACAGTAGAATCAAAAATCATTGTTCTTTTCCAAATATTAAAGAAGTTATAGCCGTTTACCCGATTTTCCGGGTTGGCGGTGGCCATCTTGGATAAGACCTAGTTTTAAACCACTTCCAGGGATTAGAAATTAATCAACTTTTTTTTTTTTTTTTTCTATTAGGTCCCAAAATTATTGAAAATCTTTTTATTGGAATTTGTTTGGGGCTAATTGTTTTTTCCTTATATATTGAGATGACATTCACATAACTTTTGCAGAGACATTTGTTATTTTTCAATTTTATTTTACAGTTTTATTGATTATAGTATTTAAAAGAAAAATTAATGTTGTGAACATTATTTAAACATATAAAAATAGAATTTATGCAGAATGTACCATTTTGTGTCAATTTGTTTTCTCCTTTTTTTTAAAATTTATTTACATTTGTGTCATTTCCAGATCATTTGATTGAGAATGTAAGTTGCAAAATATATTGAATCATGAAAGGATTAGTTCAGGGATCAAGCAAGTGTATCTTATATGAAAGAGGACTTTATTAGAAACAATATGGTGGAGAAAACATCCAAAAATCGTATTCCGTTATGGAGATATTCAAGTTTAAAACGCTTGCTTGTATAAAAATGAGTTGTGTAGTAAGTCTACTATGGAAGGTTTGGCCCTCATCCTCACATTCTCAACGATTGTTAATGAATTGTAGAGAAAATTTATTGAACTTTTTCACTATTTAAATTATTTTTCCTTGAACTTTCTTCAGATGGTATATTATAATTACCCATCCTAGATTCTGTTTTGCTACTTTCATGACATATCCAATGGTTTAAAGTCATAAAATGTGAAAGAATACATACAAACTTTGAGAAATCTTGAGGCTGTGATGTCACAACTAGTCTACTTTCAGTATTGTTTGTACACAATTGATACCAAACTTAAATATCTCCTTAACGAAATGATATTTTTTTAAGCTTTCTTCACCATATTGTTTCTTTTAAAGTCCTCTTTCATATAAAAGGGACTTGTTTGACCCTTAAACTAGTCCTATAACAATGCACAAAAGTTCTCCCCCTTTCGTTCCCCAAGAAAGATATTGGAGACCCACAAGGCACACGAGTATATTATTAATGCTGAAGAAGTTAGGGCTCCAACTTCGTGTGCTCTTCATAATTTGACAACCCACAAAAACTGATTTTCTCCTTTCCTCCTGAATTCTTCTTTGGGTCCCACAGAGTGAAAGGTTATGCTTGTTGAAAGTTATACCCTATCAAAAACAATCCAGATCTTACCCCTTTAAAACAATCCTAGACCCTACCCCCTTCAAAACAGTCCTAGATCCTACCCCTTCAAGACAATCCTAGATCCTACCCCTTCAAAACAATCCTATATCCTACCCCCTCAAGACAATCCTAGATCCTACCCCTTCAAAACAATCCTAGATCCTACCCATTTAAAACAATCCTATATCCTACCCCTTCAAGACAATCCTAGATCCTACCCCTTCAAAACAATCCTAGATCCTACCCCTTCAAAACAATCCTAGATCCTACCCCTTCAAAACAATCCTAGGTCATTCCCATTCAAAACAACCCTAGATCCTACCCCTTCAAAACATTCCTATACCCTACCCCTTCAAAACAATTTTATACCTATCCCTTCATGACAATCGTATATCCTACTCCTTCAAAACATTTCTATATCCTACCCCTTTAAAACAATCCTATATCCTACCCTTTCAAAACAATCCTATATCCTACCCCTTCAAAACATCCTATGTTGTACCCCTTCAAAACAATCCTGTATCCTACCCCTTCAAAACAATCCTATACCTTACCCCTTTAAAACAATCCTATATCTCCCCCTTCAAAACAATCCTATATCCTACCCCTTCAAAACAATCCTCGATCCTAACCCCTTCAAAACAATTTTATATCCTACCCCCTCAAAACAATCCTATATCCCACCCCTTCAAAATACTCCTAGATCCTACCCCTTCAAAACAACCCTGTATCCTACCCCTTCAAAACAATCCTAGATCCTACCCCTTTAAAACAATCCTATATCCTACCCCTTCAAAACAATCCTATATCCTACCCCTTCAAAACGATCCTAGGTCTGCACTGTAACGACATTGCATACATGGATCATGATTATGCCTGGCAGAAGTGGTAATGAAGAATATCTGAGATTAGGCAAAAAGATAAAATGTGTTGTTTTGTTAGCCCTCCTCCGCCGCCCCTAACTTTAAACGAAGCTTTCATTTCTTAATTTTCAAAAATTCCTATGCTTTGTAAAAATCCCCATAAAATAGTGTGGCACCCACTTTGGCCTGTTAATTGTTGCTGTTACTCTGGATAAATTTAAGCCCACCGCCCACAAGAGCTAGTGATTGACTGATAAAATACGAAGTTTACCTGCCTTTTATCACGAGTGTCAGGCAATTAATGAAAGAAAATCCCATATTACACCAAAAGTATCTGTGAGATCAAAACTGAGCGAAATAAAACTGAGGAACCCAACAGTTTGAAAATGAAGTGAACGGTTGTAATTCTGTTATGTAGGTCTTCTTGATACTAGACTCTTGAATGTGCCAGTCACGTTGGTAGAAAGTGTCATCAGGGAATATTCCATTTCAGTAATGTGTCAAGAAAAGAAAAATTACAATTTTCCACAAGAAAGGGCGAACAAACAATGTTTTTAGGCCTTATGCTTGATTTTGTGAAAATCAAAAATGTCACATGATAAACCAACCGTTTTTAGAGGCAGCATTATTCATATATATGAAATAATTTTCTAAGACTAATTATCTTTATGAACTTTGATGCGTAACTATTGGGGAAAAAATGTGGTAATTTGAAAATATCCAAGTGGGGGTATTTCTTACATGTTCTTCTGTTAAATTAATTGACCAGAAAGCAACTTAAACTGTTGACAATGACAAAACAGAGCATTCTCTCAAATCAACATGAAACTGAAGCAACAACTTATCAATATCAAAGACTGAATATAAAGAAACAAATTACATAAAGTTTTAAGACCGATCTTCCACTCTGCACTACAATGATTTTGCAATATGTGATCAGTAACATTTTTTCTGAAATTTTATGGTCTATGGACAGGAGGTAAAATAAACTGAATTGCTTAAAATCTCAACAGCCCCATCAAAAAAGTCTTACTTCCCAAAAAATGTGAGTTGCTGTTCTCAAAATTGAAAGAATTCTTCTTAAGAGCTAGTACCTTTACAGACCAGTGTTCCTGTTTGTACCTATGCAATATACAAATGTACACTCTTGCCCTGTCAGAGCAGGGATATGTTTAGCAAAGTAAAATATCCCTGGTCAGAGAAGCAGTGTTATGAACATGAACATTTTTGTACTAATTAGGCTGAAAGCACTCGTTTCTTTCGACCAGAAAAGTGTAAGACATTAATATCTGGTATTTAATTTCTAGGTTCCCTGTAAGGCTTTACATAACCATGGACCCCATACAAAAAGGTTCACACCACTTTGCTACCCTAGAGGCATGTATCTAATTGAGGTGTTAATATTCATCTGAAACCCTGCTGCAGTAGTTCCCAACAGGGGCGCAAATCTATGTCTGAGTTTGGTGAGGGGCGGAGGAGAAGGGGGAGGGGGCGAAACTTAAACAGTTGTGAACCTAGGCTTTTTTTCCTTTTTTCGGCAGGGCAAAGAAAGTGAAAAATCCAGAAATGTGGAATCTTTTGCCTGGCCTTCAACAATGATCCCTTTTTCTCCCTTTGGACAGATGGCTGGGTTTCTAAAGGGAATTCCCACCCATCCATAGGTATATTGGAGATATTTGAGTAAGTGGAGTATCCCCACCACCCCACCACCCACCACCCCCTCCTCTTTATCCTTTCTTCAGAAAAATAAAAATCAAGTCTGCAAACCTAAAAGAAGTTGCACGGTTTACGATTGTTCTGGCAAAAGATATCAACAATTTTCTCTATATCATTTTCTTTTGTAGCTATGCAATATTTTCTCTCAATATTTATCAAAGCTTCCCAAAAATTGTTAAGAATTGCATACAAATTGTAGCAAATTTCACAAAATGAAGCAAATTTCACGAACGTGAAGGATATTCTACAAAAAATTAAAAGAAATTTCCAGAAAATTTTCAGAAACTTTTCGTAAACTTAAAAAATGTCCCGAAACTGACTCGAAATTGCACGGAAATGAAGGAAATTGCTCTAAAATTGAAGCGATTTCACGAAAATGAAAAAAAATTAACGAAAATTGAAGATTTAATGAAAATTGAAGATTTTCGATAAACAAGAAGCAATTATGAAATCTGACTCTTCAAAATCAATTCGTTAGACCGTCATTATTATTTTGTATTAAGTCCCTTCTCCCCCGAATATATCTAGCTGTTTTGTCTGAATAGGTATGCTTTAATTGTCACCCCGCCCCCGCCCCTTCCCACCTTCCCGAATCCCCGCCATTGGCCGTATCTATCCAGCTCAAATATAGAAATTTCATTTGAAGGGGGAAGGGGGGGGGGGGGCTGAGCATATTTCCCCGAATATTCAGCAATCTTACCCGAATCTTTGGTTGCCACAAAAATAAGGGGCGTTCCTTCACCCCACCCCGTCTTGTATGCCACTAGACTGTCAATTTCCCGAAACTGAAGGAAATTGCACGGAAATGAAAGAAATTGCGCCAAGATTGAAGCAAATTTCACGAAAACGAAGAAAATTTTACGAAAATTCCAGGAAATTTCTGAAAATTGAAGATTTCTGATAAAAAAGAAGTTATCATGGAATTTGACTCTTCAAAATAAATTCGTTAGATCTTCATTATTTTTTGTATTAAGTTCCCTTTTTTCCCCGAATATATCTAGGGGGCCAAGGCCCCCAATAATTGTATTGGGGGCTGGCCAAATACCATTTTGGCTCACCCTAATAATGAAGGTCTGACGACTTGATTTTGAAGAGTCAGATTTCCTTCACATCTTTACTTTTTTTTCTTATACCAGAGGGATATTTGTTGGGAAATTTAACTCATTTTCGTTCAATTTGCTTCAATTTTCAAAAAGTTTCCCTCATTTTCGGAAAATTGAATTCATTTTTCGAAGAATTTTTTCCTTCGATTTTTTCAAAAATTGTCAACAATATTACGAAATTACCCCCTTCCCATGCAAATAGTTTTTTAATAGAAGAGTCTCATATACAGTTTTTATAGATTTGTTGGGACACACATCAAATCTGGCCCCCAATATAAAATATCTTCCTACGCCGCTGCCCCTTTCTACATACAGAGGTGGCTTTCTCAAGCCGCTGTCTAGGTTGAGCTAGTTGATTTGAGATCAAATTATAGGGTGAATTGGAGTTTCTTTAGTGGGTTAAGAGGCTTTCATCCTTTCGCAAATGAAATATGAAAAAACTTAGTATCACTTAAAACTAAAAAAGAGCTTATGATTTGGCCTATACGTGAAAACTAGGAATTTATGAGCCATTAATTTTTTATTGTTGGATTAGAGCAGTTCGACCCTGCCCTGGTTTCTTTCTTAAATCAAAAACCATGTTGGAAACCTTGCCTCTCACTGATTCCATGCTCCATCAAGGAACTACTGCACGTACCTTGCTCTCATCAACTCCTTCCTCGTGGATTCTGACAACATTAACAATCACATAAACAAAGGAAGACGGGGAAAACCCCCAAAGGTTGTAATTCACTTCCGGGTTATTCTAGTCAAGTTGAAGGATAACTCAAGGTTGCTATGACGTAATGATACTCCGTCAGGATAAATCGATCAAGAATTTTAATATAAACAAGCCGCTGCAGTTGCACAAGACGGAAAGCGGGTTAGATTTTGCTCTTTCAGTTCCTGAACAAGCCCAGTATTCACCGTGATTCGTAGCCTAGATAGGCCTACAACTTGTTCATTCAAATAAACGTTAAAGTTGAATTAAAAACAGATCTCAGAAGCTGCCGTGTGGACATTGGACAACCCAGTAACACTGGACCCAGTTCTTGCCGATAACATTGACAACAAATGTTTAATGGCCAGTTGCCAATCACAGGTAGGCCTAGGCTATTGTATTTGCCGATCTTTAGACTGTATGTAACGTTAGGCTTATGTCAGTAGCTTCATGTAGGCAGGCCCCTACTAAAATTGTAATATTTTTTTATCTGGCACCCATCGAAGAAAAAACACATTGACTTGATCGAAAATGTTCAAAGGAGAGCCATCAAACTTATCCCACATTTGCGTAATCTGCCATATCCTGACATGCTTAATAATCTGAAACTACCAGTACCACTGAGAGCAAGAGGTGATATGATTGAAGTATAGGCTAGGCCTACAGTAGGTGTACCAATTCAGCACATGTACCAATTCCGCGTATTTTCGCATTTATTTATTCGTTTACTTCTAGTCATTTATTGCTAAAATCTTACCATTTGTTCTTACTCTTAAAACATACAAAATCACGAATTTGTGCTGAATTATAACTTCAAAATATGTTTTGTTCATGAGTAAAAAAAACATTTTTACCCTTTGATTTCGAGCCTACATCACTCGAGACACTTGATTCTGTAGAAAAATCATACTACTTTTTTTCCGTTTTGATCAGAAACGCACGAATACAAAAATCCTTAAAAATATGGTTAAGCTTCGCAGGTTAAATAACGTATTAAAATTATTGTAAACTTGCAAAATAAACGAAGTTTGCACGATAAATATTGTTTTTCCATGTTTTCGCGACCTTTATCGCTTGCGAAATTCCCGTACCAGTTTAGCGTTATTGTCTTCTCTTAACTACTTGACTGTGCTTGCGCTGTATGAATACGCAATTTGTTATTTTCCTATTGCAACTGATACATACAAAAACGATAGAGAAAGGTTGAATATTAAAACGGATTTTATTTAATAGCCGACTGACCGGCGGGTATCATTGTATGTAAACCTAATGTCAAAGAGTTTATTTAAGATGATTTTGTTCAATATATTTGTAAAAAGCTGTAAAATATATGTATAAAAATGAGATAAATTGCAGAAAATCGCGTGTGTTTTAAATACGCTCAACTGGTACACATTTCGTGGTACATGTACACCTTGTCAAAATTTTAAAATAAAAATTAAAAAAGATTATAAAACTTTTAAAGTTCAAATACTTTCTAACTAGAATATTTATATCGTAAACTTTTAATCAATGAAATTTTTAGAAGTAGAAAACTACACATAACGAACGGAGGTAAAAACAATTCCTAATGTGCTGAATTGGTGCACCTACTGTAGACCCCTATAACATAGTCTCACATGATACAACTTACAAGAGTTGCAAATTTATTACCTATTCGTAATAATACTAGAATAAGAGGTTCTAAAAACAGGAAAGTTCTTCAACCACATTCATTCATCAGCATTACGATGACCTAATTTTTTCTCCAATCGAATTTGCAAGTTATGGAATAATTTACTATTAAAAGGAGGTTGTGGAAGCATGCAATTTAAATTTGTTTAAGAACAGGCTGAATAAGCACTGGTACAATCGGGCTTTTTGCTTTCACTTCAAGGCCGAGAGTCACGAATTACTTGACACTTCTAGGTCTGGAATCCCAAGCTACTAGCCTTTCGTCCAGGAAACATTTAGCTAGGTATCATAGGTAATACACTGCTTAGGCTAACGTTAGTTATTGTCACAACCCACGTAGGGGCCTATAGTATGTTATCACAGGCCTTAGCCTAAATCAGAAACAACAATTAGTGAACGTCAGCCAGTAAGGAAGAAAAAAAAAGATCAGTGAGGAAGTAAAAGGCCTGGAACGGGTAGCCTATATCACGAATAACTAAGCTTAGGCTAGGCCTAATTTACAAAAAATTGTTTCCTTTTGATTTTGAAATGTCCATGAGATACAGCGGAAGTTGACTTCAACAAAAACATGACAGAACTAACGTTAGGCTTATGATCAAGATAAAATGGAGTCAGGTAGCTCAGTTGGCAGAGCGCACAACTGACATGCTGGAGGTAACCGGTTCAAGCCTTGGACAGGGCTAACCAGTTTTTCCACAGATATGCAGACAGATATGCCAATCATCAAAGCGGAAGTACATTGTTTGTAGCTCCTGCTCCTTATTTAGCTGTTGAGAGAAGTGGCAATGGTCGAATGGCGCTTGCTGTCCTTCAGAGGGGACGTTAAGCCATCGGTCCTGATGGTAGGATAACCCTACCTGGTTCTCTGAACACTTCTCGAAATAGAGTAGATGAAAACCCGGTCTTCATCCACTTCCGTCCCGGTCGCACGAAACTGGCATCTGCTATGCAGGCTATAGGTTGGCATCTATGTTCCGTATAGGAGTCTTGCGGAGTTCCTGTAAGGGAGGATCATGTACAAAACAAAACAAAAATCCT
The DNA here is from genome assembly GCA_020152595.1 of Chiridota heheva. NCBI lineage: Eukaryota > Metazoa > Echinodermata > Holothuroidea > Apodida > Chiridotidae > Chiridota > Chiridota heheva. Next base: position 981,767 of record JAIGNY010001761.1, read on the forward strand.
AACATTCACTAAGTAACAGACAGTTTAAGCACGATATTCATGCCAAAATCATGCAGTGACCCCAAATCGTAAATTGGACATGAATGCATGCCTATTGAAAAAGACGTATCACACACTGAGGCAAAATTTAAGAGGCTACAATTCATGTCCCAAAAAGTTGCTGGAATAATGAATTCGGGATATGAAAACTTTCTCATTTTGTCTAAAAATTTAACTATGCATACTTTTACTCCTTTAGTAATCCATTTCAGAAAATTTATGACAGTCAGTTTGGAAGACAACTTTTCATTCTTCAAAAGAGATGTATTAAGATGTAACATTACACCCATTTATCTTGAGCACAAACCAAAATTCCAGTGCGTGAAAACGCATGATTAGTTTTCATATCCTCTTGTGTATACCTGCGTGAAATGAGTGTACAAATTTACACGAATACCCAGTTTGTCATGTTGTCATGTTGTACGCGGTGGACAAGCAATGGATGGGAAAACAAGTTTGGACAACTTAAAAAAAAAAAATATTTGTTGACTTGTTTTAGGACTTTCAAGTTCATTTAAGTAAGGTTTCAGTATTGTATTATATTATAACCATATTTTGAACAGCAAATAAACTTTGGAATCCCAAGTCCAACGGAACTTGTTACTCTTTTAAGCACTGGTTCGATATTGCAATACCTCGTTAAATTTCAGTGACTTTATCATATATGAGTCTTATAGGGGCTTTTGAAACAATAAGTTTTCAATCTTCATGAAAATGATTGAAATCCAAGTTAAGTGGACAAAATTTGTACTTAAAAATTAAAAAAAATTATTTCAAATTTGTTATGAAGAATGAAAATTAGTGGCTCCGAAGACCCTACAGGATTGTTCAATTTTATTTTACTTTTCAATGATGATAAATTAAATGAAAATCAGTGTTTCCTTATGGAGATATGCCATCATTGAAAAGATGAGGGGGTTGAATTGCAATACTGTATGTCCAAATACTCAGCAGTTGTATTAGTAAAAGGTAAAAGATCCACTTACAGATAATACTGGATGAAATCAATTTAAATGAATAGTTGTTTCAGTACTTCTCAACCAAAGTATGAAACATCTATTTATTACAAATTTACAAGGTGGGTAAAAAGAATATGCACGATTCCACGTTTTCAATATGCACACACGTAGTCACACGTAACAATGTAGAGTAAATATTGCAATATTTATTGTACTTTTCGCATTGTTATGTGTGACTAAGCATGCTCAATTCGGAACTTTGGAATCGTTTCATAGGTGTATGGAGCAATTTCATTTTTTTTGGGGGGGGGGAGCTGTGCATATTTTGGCCGAATATTCAGCAATCTTGCCTGAATTTTTGTTTGCCACAAGAAATAGGGGGCATCTCCTACCTCCACCCCCGCCTTGTACGCCACTGGACTGTCAATGATCCCTTGCTAGGGCTTTAAATTTTTGCAGAGCTTAGTCCAAAAATAGCATCCCACTTTCCGCCTTGTACGCCACTGGACTGTCAATGATCCCTTGCTAGGGCTTTAAATTTGTGCAGAGCTTAGTTTAAAAATAGCATCCCACTAAGTTTTAATTAAATTATTATGTGCTTTATACAGAGTTAGGGCTTGAGAAGTCATTTTAGGTTGAAAAAATTATCCTAAAGAGCTTCAAAATATGAAGGGCTCTGTTTAAAAAGTAATATCCTGTTACTGTACATTTAAACGAAATATCATGTGTTTATTGCAGACTTAGGGTTTGAAAACTTGAATTAAGGTTGAAAAATTCCTGCAAGGCTTCAAAATTTGCAGGGCTTTGTCCAAAAAACAATATCCTGCTAGGTTAAAAGAAAATATCATGTTTTATAGCCGAGTTTAGAGCTTAAGAAATTAAATTTAAGTTGAAAAAATCCTGCAAGGCTTTAGAATTTGCAGGGCTTTGTCCAAAAAACAATATCCTGCTAGGTTAAAAAGAAATATCATGTTATATAGCAGAGTAAGAGTGTGAAAACTTCAGTTTAGTTTGAAAAAATCCTGCTGGACTTGAAAATTGTACTTTAAAGGCTAAACAATTCCAACTTATATTGAAAAATTTCTAGTTAGGGTCTAGAATTTGCACAAATATTACATTTTTTGCCATCTGCTGTTGGGGTTTCAGCACGAGTTTTAATACTCGGCATACAGATTTTGAGTTTGCGTATGCTAAGATATACCCACCCGATATAACAACTACTTTCACACAACTGTGCCATTTCCTAGAGAAGGAGAGAGCATGGACGCATGGAAAGGTTGGGGGAGAGGGTGCGGAGTGCAAAATGTTGTGCCTATCATAGTTTGGAAAAACTCATCAAGTTCGTAATATGAGTAAAAGAGGGTCCCATCATCATGAATTGGCCAGAAATGCTATCATTCCTTTCCAAATTTTTATGAAGAACATTCAAAATTTGGTAGAGATTGATGGTTTATTCACAAGCTCGCGCAATGGGCCAATCAGTTGCAAAAAAATCCAGGAAACTCGTGGCACGATCTCCCAAAAAAGCCTACATGTACCTGGTCACAAATATGGCAACATGCAATAGAATATCAAATGAATATCTAACCAAAAAATGTATATATTCGTGCGGTCTTGGTGTAGCCACTGGTTCCCAGTTATATGCTGTGGCGAAGAGGGACTACACTTAAATTTTGCACCGCACCTCCATGAACAAGATAGCAATCAACTATGCACGCTCTGCGCATATGGGTGTTCCACAATTGATGACCAATCTTTGACTTTTCTTTTAATTTGTGACTGTTTAATGCCATTGCATAGTTTCAAAATGTTTCCTATTTTAGAGACTTATGTCTGATTCCTTGTGAAATTTCACAATTTAATGTGATCTATGCTAAATATAAACATAGGTCACACCTCGCGCTTATGGACATTTCAAATAACCTGCCCACTTCTTAACTTAGGCCTGCATATAGGATGGAGGGTTTGGGACCATGGGCATACAGGGCAATTTAATTTTTGGGGGCCTGAGCATATTTTGCCGGAATATTAGGCAATCTTGCCTGAATCTTTGGTTGCCAGAAAAAATAGGGGGAAGTTTGCCCCTCCCCCTCCCCCATCTCGTATACCACTAAATTGTGTATTGACATCATGTAGGAGTTTCAGGGGTGTACAACTTCCACTTATCCGAAATCTAAGTATAAAACAGTAAATTGCCTAGAGAATCAATTTTTTGGCAACAAAGAATTTTCCCATTTTTGTGCCTTCAATCCATTACTACTGTAGGCCTAAATATAAATAAATTGAAATGTGTTAGTGATATGAAATTCTAGTAAAAAATTTATGTGATTTTAAAATGTTTTGCTTAATGGTGCAAAGCAAATATTATATTTCATATTATATTAAGTAAGGAATAAAGTTACTAGCATTTATATCGTTAAGTTTAATTTTCGTTCTTCTTAATCTTACTTATACTTTTGCTACGTTCAGTTGGTGTTCATTGTCTTCTTGAATGGAATTTTGCCGACTTGATGTACATGTATTCAGATTCAGAAATTTCATTGAATTTTTCCTAATTCTGTACTGTGTTTTAGTGCTATGCCAGATTTATTCAGAGGTTGAAAAGTGTGATCTCTGCACAAATCATGTTACTAGTGTATAACTCAAGAGAAACTTAAGTTTATATGAGAAAACCATTCAATATAAGGAGGTTTGGAATATTAAAGTCTGCAGGTAGCACCGTAGTGTTTATTATCATGGATTAGTGCCAATAAGCATTACATTTTGCTTGTATAACATCCAAGTAGACCACCCTAGGGGTATATCCCCCTCCCTCCCCTTCACCCTCATTGGGAACATCTACAGTGTAGCTTTGATGAAATTTAGCAAATCCAAAGTGCACCATGTACATCACAAGAAACAATTACAGACAAAATATGGATATATGGACTACCCATCACAAACCACCCCTATCATAACTGTATGTAATTCAAATTTAACACAACTTCCTTTCCTCCCCACCTCCTCCCCTCCCGGCCCCTTTGTGACTGTTTAAATACTGTTGTGCTGAGAATTTGATGTTTTTTTATCCTGGCGAAAAATCTCTACCTATTCATGTACCTTTAAGAAGTGTTGTACTGTACATGAGAAAAGCTTTGAACCAGATCCAAGTATTGGAATTCTATTATACTACAGAACACCACTCTCTTTTCACTTGTTTTCCTCCCTTTTCTCCCTCACAATTCTCCATCTCCTCTCTGCCCTAACTCTTACACCTTGATTTTTTATCACCCTCTTGGCACATTTGACTCTGGCTGTCGCAGTGCCGTTAAACATCAACAAACCAAACCAAATACAGAACTTGTAATTTGAGATAATATGCATCTGTAGCGTCGTATTTGAAAAGTGCAGGTTGTACTGTAGCACTACTGTGCTCTACATATTACTGGTGTAACCCCTGTACTACTGTATACTAATTACATTAGATTAATACAGCAAGTATAAACACTGGCAATAAACAAAAAGCAATTTACTGGTATATGCAGCATGCATGTTAGAGCTGTGGCAATTCAGATACCAAACCATTTTGAAAAAGAGAGAGCAGAACTGTTGTACATTTGGTTCATTGTTTTTGTAATTTGTTCAGTTTGAGTTTTATACAAAAATATCTTTCCTCCCTAATTGCACAACCATTCACTTTACAACCAAGGTAGTCCTCAATTTAAACAAGAAAATGGATTCCATTTTCAAGATAATTTGCCAATATTTTATCTATTTCATGATAGCATGAAGGTGAACTTGTGTTTCTTGGCGGAAGTTCAAGGATCAATTATTTTAGTATGTGTTGTTGGATTGATGCCATTTTCAAATTTGATTTCGCAATATGTTCTGTATACTGTAGTGCAGTGTTCTAGATTTATTTTGTCACCAGTCAGGTGATCCTGAGTGGTGATTGTGCAATATGTACAGTAACACAGGATGTTATCAGTTCTGTTATATGAGTAATAAAGGTATTTAAGTCTGATTCTACTTAGAATTGGTTGGATTCATTTTGTGAACTTTCCTTGAATCAAAAGACACATAACACATACAATAAGGTCTCTCTTACTATGTTATTGTCATGATTGCATTAAAGTTAAATATGTTCTGCTTTTTGCATTAAATGCAACATTGAATCAATTAATTAATCAATCAGTCATGTTTATATAGCACCAAACACCAAAACAGTTTTATACTAAGGCGCTCACAAGTAATTAAGCACAACTTCACAAGAAAAAAAAAAAAAAAAACAGTAAGCGATGGTAGGCAACTTGAAAAAGATGGTGTTTTAACAGTTTTTTGAATATAGCAAAGGAATTGGCAAGCTTGATGTGGTCAGGCAGGAGGTTTCAGGTGCGAGAAGCATAACATGAAAATGATCTATTGGCAAATGTTGTATGTTGAGTACGGAGTTTAATAAATCTGGGTGCTGATGTAGATGTAGATGAACTGTGAATTAAGTACCGTATTCTTTTAATTTTAAAAAGTGCATGTTAAGTTGACAGTAGTTCCTGTGTGACTTATCAAAGGTTTTGTTGCCATCTTTTTGGATTGATGCATGTACAGTAAATGTTTGATATACAGTATTTCATGTGTTTTCCATTCCGTATGTTTCACATTTCATTTCATGTGTTTAAGCACTTTGGTCTATTCTATTAGATATCTAATAATAATAAATTTGATAAGAAACAATGAGCTTATGTGCTTCATGTCTGTAATTCTCTCCCTAATTAAAGGAGATGAAAGTCTGACTTTTTCTTCATTTAATATGATAAGAATAATAAATATAAGTCATCTGAAGAAATTTCACATTGTACAAAACAATCAAATTTAGCATATACTTTCTAATTTATTAAAACATCAATTCTGCCAATTAACTTACATGGGAGCTGACAATTTTTTTTCTTCATATGCCCTGTAAAAAATAATGCCATACACCCAGTATGGATTAGAATATTAATGTATTTCTTTATAATCTTTTTTAAATTGTCTAACTTCTAAGAAGTAAGTTTTCCTTGACATGGGTCTATGAAGTTTTATTTTTATATGATATTAACGGTTCAAGTCCTAACAGAATGTCATGTCATGGAAAAAAACATTCCAAGAGAATTCTAAAGAAATAAGTACCTTCTGTATGGTAGCACATGGAACAGATAATGCCATCATTGGCATGATTTAAACACAAAATTAAATAAAATGGCAGTGTTCATGTTACAACTTCAAACTTGGATAACTTAAGAATGGAATCAGATTTTATGATGGGGTTTTTGGTAATAGTTGGTTTACTTTTTAATTCTCTATCATATATCAAGCTAGACTATTTGACTTTATGTCTCCTCTAAGGGTATAGCATAAATAATAGCGGGACCTAATATGTCTTCTTTAAGCCTTAAAGGTCGGATCGGCATGATTTATGTCAATTTGGAACTGCAATTTTCTAAAAATAATGTCGGGACCATACCACACTGATATGGAAACAGTTTGTATATCATTGGAAAGAATTCCTTTGATTCTTCTATATTCTAACCATTTTTGATGGGGGTCATATTGAGATTTTTAGAGTAAATTAGAGCCAAACAAGAGAAGTTTTCATATTATTACCAACATTTTCCACAAATTAATATTCATTCAGAATAAACTTAAAAACAAAGTTTTTACCTAAATTTTGGTCAAAGTCATCCACGTGTATCAAATACTATAATTGTAATCATTTTTTGCCATAACCTATCTCAAATTTGAAATTTTTGGGCAATTTACACTGTTTTTAACTATTTTTGGTTCATTTTGAATCAACATTTTCAAAAAAATCTAGCTCCTGAATGGAAAATCAGAACAGAATGTCTTTTGGGCCATCTTACAGGCCTTGAAGCCAGCTTTCAATAGAGCTACTATATTGATGTATAGCGCCCTCACAAAAAGATAATATCATTGCAACTTTCTGAAGATACGCAACTTTCTGAAGATTTTGGTTGATGGAAGGAATTTACGAAAAGACACATTTCTTTACTAAATAAACCGTGTATAAAATGTAAATGAAGATCTACATGTAGGACATATGATAAGATAGCCTGAAAGAGGTGATCATGGCAGGAGGCATCTCAAGTAAATGTAAATCAGTACGTTTTTATTTTATTCTTTCTAGGCCTAGTGACTAGTATGTGTAAATCCCCTGTACCTGTTTCATGAAATAGGTCACACCCACCTCACTCATTTCCATCTCCTTTTTGGCTCCCTCCAACTTCTCTAAAACAATTGTCATTGCACCCTCACAGTCCATCACATTCTCCTTGCTTGCCCCCTGTACAACCTTCCCAGAACTTCCCTCGCTCCCCACAACTCAATTACCGAGTTAAAAAAAAAAACTCCGGATAAAATGATCTCCTACCTTCATCATGCTTCCATCTACAACCATATTAAGTCCTCCTCTCCCACCCTTTTTTTCACCCATGCACCTCCTCTTTCGATCCCAGCTTTCTGACTTTTAGTACTAAGTTCTTCCAAAAAAACCTCCGGATAAAATGATCTCCTCCCTCATCATGCTTCCCTCTACAACCATGTTTAGTCCTCCTCTCCCACCCCCTCTCTCTACTTTGTTTTTTCACCCATGTACCTCCTCTCTCGATCCCAGCTTTCTGATCTTTAGTTCTCGTGTTTCTCTCAATCTTTTCCTGTTTTCTGTCTTTCCTACCTCTGGAATAATCTAACCTCTCAGGTACAATTTGACCCTCGTTGTCGTGGTGCCGTTAAGCCCTCATCAAACAAACAAACAATTCATGAAATCATGACCATACATAGTATTTCATACATTTCTACAGTAAAGATATACAGTAGGTATATTTTACTAATTGTACAAATAAATCAACTGTCTTAGATGAGAATATGTGTGCTTTTCAGATAGAAAAGTATATCTGGGTCATGAAACTCCTTCTTTTCTTTTTAATATAAGAAAATGAATAGAAGTTGAGATGATATTTACATTTTCCCAACCATGAAGTCAACCTCATATCTTATTTCACTCCTAATTTTGAGGTAATTTGCATATTGATTAGTATGCAAAATATAATAAACAACCTTATAAATATCATATAATTGATTTTCAACATTTTCAATAGCTTACAAACAAGAAACTTCATTTTCAGATTAGAGCTTTCATACAATGTTGTAAAAATTGATGATAATTGGTCATAATATAGGTCAAAATGTGACATTATGAACTAATTTGCATATTCCAATTGTTTATAGTTCAATTTTTTTTTGAAGTAGTATCATTGAAAGAACTTTTCATAAACATTTCATAAATTTTATCAAAAAACCCACAAGTGCTTACCACAAGAAAGTACATAAACACAAAGTTAGGCAGTTTTGTACACTGGGCATGCATATACGATGAGCTAAATTGAATAAATTTGCATATTCCAGTGTAAAAATGATATGGACCATTGTAAAGATCAAAGTATTACCTTTCAGTTAACACATACTTGTATTGATAATAAAGGAAAATGTGGAAAATAAGCATTATCTAAAAAGATTCCCAAAAATGCAGTTTCTAAATGGGAGGCTGAGGCGTTTAAGGGTTGGTTAATATTACAATTAACAGGAATGGCGTTTAAAAGATGTAAGTTGGGGTACTGTAATTTAATAAGGGCATACATGTATGTACAGAAAGAAAATTAGCCTAACTGATTGAAATTTGGATCCCCCCTTCCACACACGCACACACATACACACACATACATTTACATTCATGAAAGCTTTTTTTGCAATTATCCACAATAGCATTTTGAAATACTCTGTATATACATATTTTTGTTTGCGTAGAGCAGAGATCATAATACTTAGTCAAAGGAGGGTTCTAGCCCCTGCAACGAGTGATGTTTTAACTTTTACTTGTAGGTATTCATGGAATTTCTATGTGGGTGGGTTTAAATTGAATGAAGAGCTCTGACGTTGGTTTTTACAAAGTACATGTCTTCATCCTTATGTTGACTTTATTCAATACGGTCACTAGCAAACTCCTCACTCAGTGAAAGCCGATTTTGTTTATTGCCACCAGGTTCAAGCAGACTCCTAGCTTTAATGTTTCACAGGAGCGGCCCATCCCACCCCTCTGTGGGCCCGCCCTGCCCCCTGGGGGTCCACCCTGCCCCCTGGGGGTCCGTCCTGCCCCCTGGGGTCTGCCCTGCCCCTCATGAGAAAAATGTAATTTGTTTATATATATTAGATTTTGAGGGGCCCCCTGGACTCCATGTCGAAAAGATGCTGGGCTTAGCGCACATGCATTAATGTGCCCCCCCAACAAGTCTAGCACCCTGCTCCTTTTTAAATCAAGCTAGAGGTCCAAGGTCTTTGGTTATGATTTTTTCAAGATTTTGAGATCCAATTTAAGTGGTAAATTAGTTTACATGTTTGTTCAACAAGGTGATTCATCATGTTAGTTAATAAATATAATTGGCATGTCCTTGCATGTTAGACTCTTGACTGTCGCTGTTAAACCTCAACAAACCAAACCGTACATACACACCGATTATTCCCTAATAAATGCCTCGTGAGCGTTATATCTTCAATGGGGTGGGGTATTTATTTGAGGTCAAATTTTTCAGTCAGTTCTTGTGTGTATAGCAAGTTTAGATCTTTTAACTGTATTTTTCAGGCAGTTTGATAGTTTTTAATGAGTTTTGGCTGAAGCCTAGTGATAAATCACACTGTGTATCTAATATTACGATATTACCAATTAATTTATGTGCAACTACAATTGTTACCACCAAAAAACATTGGGGGGGGGGGGACATATATTAGAGGGGGCGTTTATTGGAGGGGGATTTTATTAGGAATATATTTATTAGGAATATACAGGTATATTTCCGAGGCAACATATTAGATTGTTAGAAAATTTTGAAAATTGCATCAATCGCACCAATCAGGGTAATTCAACAAAAGTAATCAAAAATAAAATCAGGCAACACAGACAGTGAGAAAAAGCCAGAAATTTGTGAAAAGTGAGAAGAAAAAATGGTCACTCGCATGATTTTTTGGTATATGTATATAGCCAATTTTTCTATTAAGATCTTTAAAAAATTATTTTATCGTATATACATCATATATTTTTTTTACTGTTGACATGAGAAGACTTAAATAAATGTCTGTGAAATCAAATCTAATAAACAAATAGGTTGTCTAATTTGGAAAACACTCTTCCACCTAAAAATGTTGGGGTTCATACACGGATGTGTTGATGAACTTAAGCTCTGTTTAGGATGTCTCTATAATTGTCCAGAAAGATTTGTATCTTCGTGTATAGCATCTCTTTGAGCTGATGGCATTTTGACAAGAGAAGAACCCACTCTGGTATTTAATTTCTATGAATAGTAATTGAATAAACAAAGTCCCTTAATGTTACCACATGCTCCCTACTCTCTTCATACCCTCCCATGTGAATCCTAATCAATAAACCTGTGACATTACCATACAAAAGCTGGTACGTATCCCATAGTGAGCCAGTTTCAACGAAATGGCAGAATGTAGGTCATGCAAGTTTGGGGATTGCATAACAGTTGACATGTGACGTTGTTTACATTTTTGTGGAGGAGAATCAGAGAGGGTGGTTACTGTATTGTACATGTGTGTATGGTGTTATTTACTAAGTTTGAAACTTATTCATTTATGGATTTAATTGAAAGGCTTAATTTAGTGTACAATATTAGGGAATTGTTATATCCTTTCAAAAGTGTCAGTATTTTGTAGGATATGATACATATCTGTTTCAACTTGAAATACTAGTTTGTTTTGGCAAGTCTCTTTACAGACAACAGTCTTTTGAAATTGTTATCATCAGTAAATAAAGAATATGTGGAACAACAAGGTCAAGTGATGCAGTGAATGTAGTAAGGACAGATACAAACAATGAGTTTATGACTCTCCAACAGAGCTCCATTAGAGTATTAACATCCAAGATTCGCTCTGATGTTTCTCATTTGCTTTTATTGTATTATGAGACATTGTTACATGTTGTGATACGTACTTTATTTAAAGGAGACTTAAAACTGACACATCTTACTTTCCATTAATTGAACCTTGGAGAGGAAGTTAAAAGCTTTGCTCGTCAGGGGGCTGTCATTTAGAACTTCCTGATCAACTTAAAATCTTGAAGAAGGTAGATTCTAGCTGTGTATATTTCTAAAACACTTGTCGAGGAGAGATGGATTCTTCAAGCACCAGATCTCTCCAATCCCAAAAGTCATCGCAAACATCTTTAATTTTTAGAGGATACCAGTCGTTTTGGGGAAAAAGTAAAGTAAGTTTTTTATTTTAAGTTTTTTATGTGTGATGTGTGATAGAGAAAGGGATAGTTTTCAGACATGCCTAGTTATGTGTCAGATGGCAATGAAAGAAACAGAATTGTGGAGTATCTACAAATCACAATTATAGCCATTTAACTATTCTTTGATTTTTTTGGGGGTGGGGAGGACGTCACCAAGGTAACAAATTGCTGAAGATCTATTTCCAAAAATGTTATAGTAACAGCCTTTTACACGATTCAGATGCTAAATTTTAACTGAAGAGCATTTCCTCAATATGTTGATCTTTTTATCATATTCTCTCTACCTTTTTACCAAACTGTAGTTTACTTTTTAGATGGGTTGTTCCCTTTCAACACCCCCCTATCCCCCTCCCTGCCCTCACTCCATGGGCATAACAGTTCTGTTTTAGTAATCTAGTTAAATTTTAAAGTGGAAAGTATTAATATGAGCCTGTTATCATATGTAATACTTGAGAGAATTTACTTGGGTATTTTAATGTTTTATATGATGAATACATTTTGTTTTTGAATGCCAGACAGTGTGAAAAGACTGGTCTAATTCTAGCAAGAAGTTAGCAATGATGTTTTTTATATGCTTACTGTTATTGCTTGATTGAGAGGACGAGACTAACCATTGAGAACATGCTAAGAGAAAACCAAGGTGGTTTCAGGAGTAGACGAGGCTGCATTATCAAATATTCTGCCTCAGAATGCTCATTGAGAAGTGCAATGAATTTCAGCTACCTGCATTGGCCATCTTTGTTGATTTCCAAGCTGCGTTTGACAGCGTTCATCGCCCTTCCATGTGGCATATCTCTGATTACGGTATTCCATTGAAATACATTCATCTTATTCGATGCATTTGTAGTAGGGAGGCTGTAGTGAAAATTCAAAGTAGCATGTAACAGTTTATAAATAGGATTAAATAAAAGATGGTAGTTACTAGAACAATTTAAAAACAAAAATCATGTAAATAGGTGACACGGTTCTCAAGTTATGAGAAAAAAGGTGTCACTTGGATTATTCCAAATTTAATTGCCGTTTCCATGACAACTAGATTTAGCCAAATTTTGGTCAATTTTGAAGAATTAAGCATTTTTAAAGCATAATAAATGTTTGGACATGTTACTTTACCACTGATATAAAGTATTTTCTTATTCTGTACAATGTTCTCTTCAACTTAAACAAATTAATGATTGAAAATGTGATATCGGTAAAAAATTAATGACATAGTTAACGTTTAAACAAACCATAACGGTTAAATTGGGAAAAGTGAAACAAATGCATTTCAATGTAAAATTTGCTCTATTTGATTTAAATGCAGATTTGAAACCATTTAAGCTGTGTTCTTAGCAAATGGTTTAGCCATGTATAAAATCATAATTCAAGGACATAATAAATAAAGGGAAAGTCCAATTAACAACCTAAATAATTAATTAATATTGACAAAAAGTGAGACAATTCATTGGGTTAAAGTGTGCGAATCTGAAATTATTTCAGTGTGCTTCAAATAAATAATTAGGCTGACAGTTATAAGATTGCAGGCTAAATGTGTATGAATTAAAAAACAAGACAAACAAACACATAATTTAAAAAATAATTAATAATCTTGAAATTAATTGGACTTTCCCACATTTTGGGTTATTTTCTATGACATTGTTCAAAACTATGCATTTAATTTGATTAAAACCAATTTAAATGAACTTGTAATATTCCATTAGAATGTTGAAATAATACAATTACTGATTAATTATTAATAAATTAACTAATTATGAATATTAAATAAAATGTTTAAAGTATGAGCACAAAATGCATAATATTTTATGAAAAATGAAGGAAAAATATAATGTGATGAAAAAGAAAATATTTCTATTTAATCAAAAGTTAAGTTTCTCAGCAAAATTATCAAACAAATTATACACATAGATCAAGACAATTCATGATGGTACACACTCAGTAACAGTGTACATGTAATTAGCTGCGCAGTAATGGATGAAAAATATAAAAAATAAAGTTTATTTAATCAAAAGTTAATTTTCTCTCAGCAATGATATAATTTTATTAAATCATACACATAGATCATGAAAATTCATGATGGTATGCACAGCGTACCCGCAATGTTCGCTTGATTTAGAAATATATAAAAGAAGTAAATACAGTAAGTTAAAAAGAAGTATTTTTAATGTATTCAGTTGCGAGTTAGTAAAATAGTATGTGCGTATGCTCGCAAATCGCGAAGTTGTAAAATCTGTGGCTACACATCGCATCGGAAAACTTAATTGTTTTGGCCTCCTTGTTTGTAGGAACTGTGAATCTGCTGTTCTAGTTGACAGTGAGAGTGTAGCGGTTTAAATGTTTGCTGTAGCATACAGCCAACATGCTTTGTTATGCAATATTGATAATGCCTGGTTGTAGCATATAGCCATATGCATTGTTAAACACTACCCCCTCTCTCTTCTTGTTATCTTCTTGTGCAAAGGATATATGTTTGTATATAAATTGTTTTATAAAAAAAAAAAAACGCTCTTCTTCAGCTGGTCTTAGTTCCAGCAGGACTTATGCAAGGTATATGTAACTCTTCTTTTGACGTACATGAGTACAGATTTATCATTGAGGATTTTGTGTGTGGATGTGTATATATGTGGTTAACTTATAAATTTCTGCTTACGGATTCACATAGCTGGACATGTGAGTAACATTTATTATTGTTACAAGAGAACCATCTGGTCTAAGGTCGAAACTGGTGTACGCCAAGGGTGTGTTTGGTTACCATTGCTATCTGGAGTACTGATTGATTTTGTTTCAAGAAAGACCTGTGTCAGCAACCAAACTGGAATCTGCTATGAAATACACACCCGCACACTTTTTGAAGTTAGGCCGGAAAAATACTTGTCAGACCTAGACTATGCTGATGACATAACCCTTATTGAGACAAACTGCAATCGTGGCAACCAAGCACTTCACCTCCTGTTCAATGCTAGTGCAGAAGCGGGACTTTAGATCTCAAGATCAAAGACATGGGTTTGGTGACAGAGTTGCTGATATCCATATCACGAATGGCCAAGTAGTCTTACTCAGTCATTTTAAATATTTAGGTTCGTAGACGGAGTCAAATAGCACTCTGGAACTCGAACTACATACACGTATAGGGAGAGCTGCATCAACTTTTGGACAACTCAACCATTTGTGGAGATCGTGTGTTACTCTTAGTGTCAAGCTACGTATTTATATTGCAGTTGTGATCTCCACCCTACTGTATGGAGCTGAGACATGGGCTGTGACCCTCAAGATGATAAGCGCTTAGATGCCTTTGACAGCCGCTGCTTACTATGTATTCTGGGAGTCAGATGGTATCGCCACAGGTCAGCCATCAGTTTCTCTCTTGGTGAAGGAAAGGCGCCTCTGCTGGTATGGGCTTATAATCCGTATTGATGGTGACAGGCTGCCCAAGATCCTGCTACACTGAAGCCCATGTAAGGTTGGTGGGAGAAGAAGAAGAGGTAGATGCCACACTAGATGGCTGACGTCATAAAAAAAATACCTCTTCTTTAGACATCAGAGAGGACTTAAAACAAATTGCCAGAGATCGTGGGAAATGGAAGGATGTGCTTGCACAATTAATGCTTTGATGTTATCTTATTTAAGAGAGAGAGCTACTGTAATTGAACTTCCTGTAGTCCAGTTTGCTCATGTCATTTGAATGAAATGCAGAAAGTTTTGCACCAATTTCAAAGACAACCTTTACCATCGCTTTGCCAAATGCTGCATACATCATTACATACGTGCAACATTTGTGCCACAAATGGCACGTAAGCATTTTGCTTGTAAGCAAAAAGATAAAGACGTGTATTATGTTCTTTACATGTCACCTATTTTATTGATTTCTTGAGCTAAGAATATTCACTCAACTCGCGATGATTTATCAAAGTGCAAATTGCACCATGCATGGAGATAATTATCATTGAGCAAATTTACAGAGTGTGAAATGATACATTTCTGGTCTAAAGGTTATCTTTAAAAAAAACACAATCCTTACGCAAATCTATTATTGTAAATTAATAGGCCTATGTGATTTCAAATACAATAGATATATGTAAATTCATAGATAGAGTGCCATAAATAGAAATTCTATATTGACTGTACTATGCCTGTTTTTTGTGTGTACTGATATATGCAGCATTTGGCAAAGCTTAGGTTGGGTTGTCTTTGAAATTGGTGCATGTCATATTCAATATGTATCAGCAGGAGTCATTGTGATGTGCTGTAATTCCAAATGTTAGATACATGTACAGTATATACCATTATACCATATATTGAAGAACAGGTTTTAATCTTGGAAAGTGGATGAAACATTCAGTATATATACCTTTAAAGATTTTCACATTTATTAGCAACTTTTGTAAAGTTATGTTTTTGGTGATAAGATCTGAAAATTTTGGGAGTGCCAAGGATGTTTAAAAATATTGTTACCCATAACACTGCAACACTAAGAAAGCAATATTGGTTGATTCTGGAGTGAATATCGTAATTGCTTTGTACACTAATTAGCAATTTAGGATGCTGTGTTAAATGTGGAAATTTCATTGCTGTTCAAAACTATCAAAGCCTAAGCTGCTCGCACACTACTTTTTGTGGAAATCTAATGCATTTAAGTTTTGTACACGTGAAGACATGAAATATATTTTTGAAAATGGAATCGAAGAAAAGGTCGTCTTTTTATTATGAGGCTAATGGGTTCCTTGTTTTGAAAGGAACAAACATAAAATCAAGAAAAGTAAGTTTTATTTTAGTGTCATGATGTGCAGTGCAGTGGCACTTAAATAGTTCAGAATCTTTCATTTTCAGTTAAGATGCTAACAGCATAAGGAATCTACTTTATGCAGTCATGCTGCCATTTGTGTGTGTGTATGTATGTGTGTCTGTGAGTGTGTCTGTGACAGCAAGCTCATAAGCATGATATTGCAAGAACGATACAGTACACTGGATTCATGTCATATGTGGAACACAGATAACCCCATGGTCCGTAGATGTGTCTATTGTTTTTGACAGTGATGTCATGCATATTATTGAGTAGGTGGGGCTCAACGTAAAAATCTTGAAATGCTCATATTTTAACAATAACATGTCTGTTTTGTTTCATCTGTAGCATAATTATGATGTTAGCTGGTGTGCACATGTTTATGTTGTTAAAACATTAATTTGAAATAATATGCATAGTGGGCAGGGCCTAATAAGATTTGGATGAAAAGAGCTTGTAAGCACAGTATCTCAAAAAGGGTAAACTGGATTCATGTCATATGGTACACAGATATCCCTTGGTCTGTAGATGTGCCTTATTAATTCCGGGGTGATATTATGCATATTAATGAGTAGGCAGGGCTTTGTATAAAAATCTTGAAATGCTCTTAAATATTTTGATAATCACATGTTTGTTTTGTTTCATATTTGTTATATTGAAGATTTTAGCTAGCGTGTATGTGCTCATTGTATAAAAACCTTGACTTTTTTTGATATGCATAAATGGGCTGGGCTTAATATTATTTTGCAAACAAAAAGCTTGTAAACACAATATTATAGGAACCATGAACTGGATGTGTGGTACACAGATACCGAGCCCATGGTGTGCAGATGTGCCCTATTGTTTTTGGAGGTGATGTCTTGCAAATTAATAAGTGGGCAGGGCTTAAAGCGACAATATTGGAAATGTGATAAATGAGCTACTGTATGCCTGTTTTGCATCATACTGGGCATGATAATATTGGTTATTGTGTAAATGCTTATATTATGAACAGATGTCATTATTATGCTAATGTGAGAGTGCTAGATGATATAAACACCATATCTCATGGTCGGTATATCAGATTTATGCCATAAGTGGTACACAGATGTGTTATGGTAAAAAAGCTAAATCTTTAAAATCAAGTATAGAAAGTACCAAATATTGTGTATGTGTTACAGAACATGCAACTGTAAGTACTGATAATATCTGCAATGATTAAATTATAAATCATCTTCATTTTTTTTTAGTACTGTAAGCCAGTCCAGTGGTTTGCCACCTTAGTATTTCCTTCTACGTGTAACTCTCTGGCATCTATGACTTTCGATGTACCATAAAACTGATAAAATCTTTGCTATAAAACAGTGGATTTCTACTGCAGTAAATGGTGTTTTCATATCTTTTTATTTTCACATTCAGTGAATGATATTTGTTCATCAAGGTACTGCAGTAGCTGCTGGTATTTCATGCATAAGGCTAATCATATTTTAACTCCTGTTGCAAACATTGGTACGAAAGGGAGAGACATTGTAAGTTTTTGAACAGACAAAATTCTATTCAGTCTGTCTTTCCAACATCCAGCCAGTTAAATTACTGTTACTGTACCATGCATTGTCAGATGTAACTTGTACTGTAGTGAGTGATGTTCCTGATTATTTTTTTAATAATTGTTAATATTGTGGTTGCAAAAGAAAGCTTACAGGAGCTTTTCAGGGACCAATTAAAGACCTAGGGGTGTTCACAAATAATGACACACTTGAGGGATATTGTTCTTTCTGTTGTTTGTTTTGGTTTTTTCATTCAGATTCTAGAATTGTTCACTAACATTTATTTTTGTCTTCATTTATTTGATACCCATGAATGTTTTAGGTTAATTTTGCTACAAATATTGCTAAAGAAATGAGACTAAGTACTAGGTCCATGCAGTGTCAGATATACGTACTTCATAAAAGCAGGACCGTTGAAGACCTTTGGTTATTGGGGGCCAAGCTCTAGCTTTTGCAGCATATAGAATTATGCATATGATATACATATGAATTTACTATACAACTTGGCAAATTATTAGAGCCGCCAAGGCCTCCTTGGCTCACAGGCTCCTACGACTCTAAAAAGTAGAACATGCTACCAGGCCCACTTTTTTGTGGGCCTTGCGGTCCAAGGTAAAAGTGTTTAAAGAAAGCCTGTTAAGTTTTCTTGCTGTAGGTTGTGTTTTTCTTGCCCTGAATCACTCCTATCACCATTTAATTTGATTTCTAACTGATTTCCCATCAAAATTTCTATCTCCTTGGCATAACCCTGGAGATCAGTGCCCCACTATACACTAGAATTGGATCATGGTCTTGCATTCCATGTGCTGATTGTTCCCCTCTGAAAATTCCACGTTGCACCTTGGTGGAATTGAACCACCATCATCGTGCACCACCATAATTTTATTGGAAGCAGTGAAGCACCATCATCATCATCAGCCTCGGACTCATTCAGGGTTCTTGTTGGACCAGGAACAAAGTCTCAGTTTGAGTTGCCTTTATCCCTCTCAACCTATAAAAACATGGCAGCATTTTGGGGGCATCTGTAATAAGAAAGCTTGGTTAATTTGGTCACATAGAGGAAGTGCTGCTGAGTTGGGTACCTTGAGGGTAAAGTTTACTGCTAAGGGTAGTGTCCATATGGGATGACATTAACAAAGACATGAATAGTCAGGACTTCCTACATGTAATACTAATGGTATGTCCAGGATCGTCATGCCAGGAGGTGTACTTCAAGCTTGGCTGCCACCTACCCTCTTTCAGAAGATGGCTATGGATAGTAGTAGTAGTAATTCTCTACAAAATTATATTTTTGCTCTGAATATTTTTCCTTTTCTTTAAAAGCTAAGTTGCTGTTTGTGAAATTTTGGTACTGGTTAATTACATTAATTATATCTTTTTTTTAAGATGTCACGCTTCTGGATCCATTTTGACTGTTTTTAAGGGGGACCACTTTGTTTGTGTATTCGCATAATTTGCTATTGCATATTATCTTTCTCATGAAATGACTCCTTACTTAAAATTATCTGTTTGTTTGTAGACCAAGAGGTGCCTGGAGTCATGCAGGGGTGCATCAACCACCAGGGGGCCTGTCAATTATGTACCAGAGGAAGAGAGTGGCAGTCTTTTAAGGGTGAGCAGAGTACATATTTTTTGGTTGAAGTCTTTATTAGGGGGTAATTCTAATACGAATGTTTAGGACAAGGAACTATTGCAAATTGCTCATTTATCACTGGATTTTGATGGGACCAATAAGAATTGTTAGGTCAAGTTCTGATATTATGTCTTTTCAAGAAAATAAATTCAACCAGATTTCAAAAATTACATTCAATAACCATTTCTCAAACAAATTTTGATTATTTATATTTAAAGTTTGCATAAAACCAAAAACTTATTTTTTGTATTTCACATGACTCAAAGTTAGCATGCGGTTGATAGCACATGTGATAGTAACAGTAATCAACTGAGAAAATACTGAAATAGCACTAGGAGGAATACTGGTTTAACAGACCAAAACTTGTTCAGCAGCAAAGAAAATGAAACTGCAGAAAAATGAATCATATTAGTATAATGTTTACCTTGAGAACATTAACAAAACAGACATAAGCGCTCTTTTTTAATGTGTTTGGAGACAGGGGCAGAGACCCAGCACTGTCATGGGGGGTGGGGGGCAGGCAGTGATATCAGCTGGCCCATCGTATTTATCAACTTCAGTTGATGATAACTATAAATGTTTAAAATGAATAGGGTTTATTTGAATTTTTCATGACCTTTACTGACATTTGACCCTGGAGGAAGTGACCACCCTCTTGTCAACCTTGCTTGGAGTCATGTTTCAGTACATGATTCTGTTTTTGTTGCTTTCCTTCTTATCAGAGATTCAGCTTACAACAGTGGATTGATGTAATCAAGAAGGTAGCTTACGTCCTTGGTGGGGCTGTTTTCATCTTTGCAGCATTCCGAAATTCCCTTACGTGGCACTTGGAGAAATTCTGGGGAGCATCGGGGGACTTTTGGCAATCCAAGTGGCAGAAAATCCACACATTCTTTGGAGAAGATGATTTCACTGTTGGATTTTATGGTAAAATGATTATCACTTTGCAGTGATTTATGCTAATAAGTGGTTTACGTTTTCATATGATACTTTAGTCTTCACCAGTTTGTATAACAATACTATCAAAGGTCCTGAACTCAAGAATTACATAAGGACTTACAGGACCATTAAAAGAACAAATTTGTGCATTTGGTCAGATTCATTCATCGTTGACATATCTGACATTATATGAAATGGTCCGCAGCTTTTTGAAAAATATTGTATTCTTTATTAAAATGACAATGCAAATTTCTTGCCAGTATTTGTTAGAAGCTGAAAATTATTGTCTTTGAGCTCTTCTATTTATTGAAGTATTTTTCTTATCTAAAAATATTTTCTTTATCAAAATATATTTGAATGGGCTGGCGATTATTCCTATGCTTGTGACTTGAAACATAAACAATCATATTTTAAGTCTTCTTTTTAATTACTCCATTTATGGTACATACTGGCCCACAAATTGGCAGTAGAATATATTTTTTTTATGCATTAGAAGTGATTAACACACACAATGGACTGAAGAAAAGCCAAAGTAGATATTTATTAGGTGCATATATTTAAAACAAGTGAGGATGTAAAAGCTTTACACCGTGATCAGATCTAGCATAGTGTCTCCTTTTGCTGTGCAACACAGAGATTTATATTGACTCACCTTTAAATTATATTGTCATGTGAATTTTGTATTTACACTCAGTGATGGGGCGTCAAGTTGGCCTTCTGATATTTTCTGGCAAGTGATGGACATAATTACCATCATGATCATCATCATGATCATCATCATGATCATCATCATAAGTGTCATTATTATCATTATCATTATCATGATCATCATCATTATCATCATCATTATCATCATAATTGTCATCATTATCATCATGATGATCATCATCATTATCATCATCATTATCATCATAATTATCATCATCATCAAATGCCTCCGCCTCTGCCTCCGATGCCAATGCCGCTGATGTGTCTGCTTCGATGCCTCCTCCGATGCCGCCTCTGATGCCGATGCCCCCGCCGATGTCGCCGCCAAAGCCGCCGCCAATGCCGATGCCTCGTCCGATGCCGCCGCCTCGTCCGATGCCGCCGCCTCGTCCGATGCCGCCGCCTCGTCCGTTGCCGCCACCTCGTCCGTTGCTGCCGCCTCGTGCGATGCCGCTGCCTCGTTTGATGCCGCCGCCTCGTCCGATGTTGCAGCTTCGTCCGATGCCGCCGCCTCGTTCGATGCCGCCGCCTCGTCCGATGTTGCAGCTTCGTCCGATGCCGTCGCCTCGTCCGATGTTGCAGCCTGCGTCGATACGCGCGCCGTCGATGTTGCGGCCGTCGATACTGCCGCCGTCCGTCCGATGCCGCCGCCTGCGTGCGATACGCCGCCCGTCGATACGCCGCCTCGTCGATGCCGCCGCCTCGTCGATACCGCCGCCTGCGTCGATACCGCCGCCTGCGTCGATACGCCGCCTCGTCGATACGCCGCCTGCGTCGATACGCCGCCCGTCGATACCCGTTGCCTGCGTCGATACGCCGCCCGTCGTCGATGTCGCGCCTCGTCGATACGCCGCCTGCGTCGATACCGCCCCCTCGTCGATACGCCGCCCGTCGATACGCCGCCCGTTCGATGCCGCCGCCTGCGTGCGATACGCTGCCTCGTTGATACGCCGCCTCGTCCGATGTTGCAGCCGTCGATGCTGCCGCCTCGTCGATGTTGCAGCCTTGTCCGATGCCGCCGCCGTCGATGTTGCGGCCTGCGTCGATACCCGCCGCCGTCGATGCCGCCGCCTCGTCGATACCGCCGCCTCGTCGATGTTGTAGCCTCGTCGATACCGCCTTGACCGATGCCGCCGCCTCGTTCGATGCCGCCGCCTCGTCCGATGTTGCAGCTTCGTCCGATGCCGTCGCCTCGTCCGATGTTGCGGCCTCGTCCAATGCCGCCTCGTCCGATGCCACCGCCTCGTCCGTTGCCGCCTCCTCGCCCGATGCCGCCGCCTGGTCCGATGCCGCCTCCTCGTCTGATGCCGCCAGTTCGTCCATTGCCACCGCCTGGTCCGATGCCGCCGCCTTGTCTGTTGCAGCCGCCTCGTGCGATGCCGCTGCCTCGTTTGATGCCGCCGCCTCGTCCGATGTTGCAGCTTCGTCCGATGCCGCCGCCTCGTTCGATGCCGCCGCCTCGTCCGATGTTGCAGCTTCGTCCGATGCCGTCGCCTCGTCCGATGTTGCAGCCTCGTCGATACGCCCCGCCGTCGATGTTCGCGGCCTCGTCGATGCTGCCGCCTCGTCGATACGCCACCTGCGTGCGATACGCGCCGCCCGTCGATGCCGCCGCCTCGTCGATGCCGCCGCCTCGTCGATGCCGCCGCCTGCGTCGATACGCCGCCCGTCAATGCCGTTGCCTGCAAGTCGATACGCCGCCTCGTCGATACGCCGCCTCGTCGATACGCCCGCCCGTTCGATACCGCCGCCTCGTGCAATACGCTGCTGCCGTTTGATACGCCGCCTCGTCCGATGTTGCAGCCGTCCGATACGCCGCCTCGTCGATACGCCGCCTCGTCGATGCCGCCGCCCGTCGATACGTTGCCTGCGTCCGATGCCGCCGCCTCGTCCCCGCCGCCTCGTCGATACGCCGCCACGTTCGATGCCGCCGCCTCGTGCAATGCCGCTGCTTCGTTTGATGCCGCCGCCTCGTCCGATGTTGCAGCCGTCCGATGTTGCAGCTTCGTCCGATGCCGCCGCCTCGTCCGATGTTGCAGCCTTGTCCGATGCCGCCGCTTCGTCCGATGTTGCGGCCTCGTCCGATGCCGCCCGCCGTCCGATACGCCGCCTGCGTCGATACCGCCGCCTCGTCGATGCCACCGCCTTGGCCGATACGCCGCCTCGTTCGATGCGCCGCCTCGTCCGATGTTGCAGCCTCGTCCGATGCCGCCGCTTCGTCCGATGTTGCGGCCTCGTCGATGCTGCCGCCCGTCCGATACCGCCGCCTGCGTCGATACGCCTCCTCGTCCGATACGCCGCCTCGTCGATACGCCGCCTCGTCGATACCGCCGCCTCGTCGATGCCGCCGCCTCGTCGATGCCGCCCGCCTCGTTCGATACCGCCGCCTCGTCGATGTTGCAGCCGTCCGATGTTGCGGCCTGCGTCCAATACCGCCTCGTCCGATGCCACCGCCTCGTCCGTTGCCGCCTCCTCGCCCGATACGCCGCCTGGTCGATACCGCCTCCTCGTCTGATGCCGCCAGTTCGTCCATTACCGCCTGGTCGATACGCCGCCTTGTCTGTTACAGCCGCCTGCGTGCGATACGCCGCCTCGTCGATGTTGCAGCCGTCCGATACGCCGCCTCGTTCGATGCCGCCGCCTCGTCCGATGTTGCAGCCGTCCGATGCCGTCGCCTCGTCGATGTTGCAGCCTCGTCGATACGCCGCGCCGTCGATGTTGCGGCCTGCGTCGATGCTGCCGCCCGTCGATACCGCCACCTCGTGCGATACGCCGCCCGTCGATACGCCGCCTGCGTCGATACGCCGCCTGCGTCGATGCCGCCGCCTCGTCGATGCCGCCGCCTCGTCGATACGCCCGCCTGCGTCGATACGCCGCCCGTCGATACCCGTTGCCTGCGTCGATGCCGCCGCCTCGTCGATGCCGCCCCCTCGTCGATACGCCGCCCGCCGATACCGCCGCCTCGTGCAATACCGCCGCCTCGTTTGATACCGCCGCCTCGTCCGATGTTGCAGCCGTCGATACGCCGCCTCGTCGATGTTGCAGCCTCGTCGATGCGCCGCCGTCCGATGTTGCGGCCGCGTCGATACCGCCGCCGTCGATGCCGCCGCCTGCGTCGATACGCGCCTCGTCGATGCCACCGCCTCGTTCGATGCGCCGCCTCGTTCGATACCGCCGCCTCGTCGATGTTGCAGCCTGCGTCCGATACGCGCCCGTCCGATGTTGCGGCCTCGTCGATACTGCCGCCTCGTCGATACCGCCGCCTCGTGCGATACGCCCGCCCGTCGATACCGCCGCCTGCGTCGATACGCCGCCTCGTCGATGCCGCCGCCTCGTCGATGCCGCCGCCTCGTCGATACGCCCGCCTGCGTCCCGATACGCCGCCTCGTCGATACCGCCGCCTCGTCGATGCCGCCCGCCTCGTCGATACGCGCCCGCCCGTCGATGCCCGTTGCCTGCGTCCGATGCCGCGCCGCCTCGTCGATACCGCCCGCCTCGTCGATGCCGCCCCCTCGTCCGATACGCCGCCTCGTTCGATGCCGCCGCCTCGTCCGATGTTGCGGCTTCGTCCGATGTTGCGGCCTCGTCCAATGCCGCCTCGTCCGATGCCACCGCCTCGTCCGTTGCCGCCTCCTCGCCCGATGCCGCCGCCTGGTCCGATGCCGCCTCCTCGTCTGATGCCGCCGGTTCGTCCATTGCCACCGCCTGGTCCGATGCCGCCGCCTTGTCCGTTGCAGCCGCCTCGTCCGATGTTGCAGCCTTGTCCGATGCCGCCGCTTCGTCCGATGTTGCGGCCTCGTCCGATGCCGCCGCTTCGTCCGATGCCGCCGCCTCGTCCGATGCCGCCGCCTCGTCCGATGCCGCCGCCTCGTCCGATGTTGTGGCCTCGTCCGATGCCACCGCCTTGTTCGATGCCGCCGCCTCGTTCGATGCCGCCGCCTCGTCCGATGCCGCAGCCTCGTCCGATGCCGCCGCCTCTTCCGATGTTGCGGCCTCGTCCGATGCCGCCGCCTTGTCCGTTGCAGCCGCCTCGTCTGATGCCGCCGCCTTTACCGTGTCCGCGGCTTCGTCCGATGCCGCCGCCTCTTCCGATGCCTCCGCCTTCTCCGATGCCGCGGCTTCCTCCGATGCCGCCGCCTCCTACGATGCCGCTGCCTCCTCGTCCGATTGATAGATGTTGTTGACCAGTGCCCATTTCAATGCCCTTCAGTGATAGCTTTGAAATTGTTAAGTTGTGCCCTTGTCTTCCAGAACTTGTTCAATCTCATTTTAAAACAGTTGAGAGAGGATGAATGAACAATGTCTATTGGTTGAGGGTTTCACTGATCAATAATATGCTGGATGCAAAACTGCCTTGCGGTCATGTTGTTCCTCAACTTTAAAAACATAGACTCTGTCACGAAGCATGGACCCCCTCATCAGTTCTTGCACTCTCACAAGGTATGGCACTGGTGAATGTACTTTACCGATTTTAATTAAGCAAATATTTTGTGCCCCACCCAATGTTCATGCTAGAATTAAAATTTGAGGGGGATTCTGTCTTGTGTAAAAAAGAAGGGGGAACTTGGAAGTTGAATTGTTAAAATCATCAGACATCTTAGTGTTCTTTTAACCATGACATTATTACTGATTGTTTAGCAATTGAAATTTACTCTTAAATCTGAAAAGTAAATGTCATAAAGACATGATTGCATTACTATTACGTAGTATATTTCATCACATTCATCACATGTGCAAAATTTGTTTGGACCAATGCAGTTGCAGAGATGCTACCATTGAGTGAGAGGTCTTACTGGGCCTGATTCCTTGTTTCTTTTGCCAACATTCATCAGAGTTTGCCAATATGAGGTGAAGGAAAACGATTCTAAATTAAGTCTGCCATTCCTAGCTTTTGCTTGAACAAGTGTGAAAGACATCAAAGTATCCAATTCCGGTCGAATTTTGACTGCCCCTACCTACCATCAATATTTTTTGGGGGCAAAGTTTGTGCCAAATTAGATAATTTTTAGCCTTTTTGAGTGCAAAATATAAATAAAATTGTAAGTTCTGATTACATTACACCTACCCATTCGCGAAATGTATCATAAGAAAGGCCAAACCATGTACTTTCGATTGATATCAAAAACAGCAAGTACCCTCTCTCTAATTACATTTTGATTTAAGTAATAATAAAGCTTCTTCTTTCACAGTTAGTCACTTTGGTCTAGTGGCAATTTGTTGTGCACAGCATGCGAATAAACCGCGTTCGATCTCTGCATCGGACATGCAGCTTTAGTTTTTCCGCTAGTAATTACAGCAGTGATTATTTTTATTTTATTTTTTTGTTATTGTTTTTGCATTTTTTGATTTGAGAAAAAAAATTAAACTGGTATCAATGGAGAGGAAATCTCATAAACAATATATATAGATCAAAAAATCCACATTTTTCATTATTCACAAGAAAAAATAAAAGCTAAAAGAAATTGTGCAAATTTGCATATTTTTGTCGATTATATCTTTATTTTGACTTTTTTATCAAAAAGTTTATTGTCCTAACATTCATATAAACTAAACTTGTAGTGGTAGAAAACGAAAGATAAGTTGTGAAAATGAATTTTGAAAAAAAAACATTCCGATAATTGTTTGTCACGTTTTGAACCCCTGGGTCTTTAAAGGGTAATGTGAACACTGGCCCCACTTCTGTTTGAACTTGCTCTCTTTAGGCTGTTACCAATTGAGGCCCTGCCTCCTGACTTGCTCTCTCTAGGCTGTTACTTACCAATTGAGGCCCTGCCTCCTAACTTGCTCTCTCTAGGCTGTTACTTACCTATTGAGGCCCTGCCTCCTAACTTGCTCTCTCTAGGCTGTTACTTACCTATTGAGGCCCTGCCTCCTAACTTGCTCTCTCTAGGCTGTTACTTACCAATTGAGGCCCTGCCTCATAACTTGCTCTCTCTAGGCTGTTACTTACCAATTGAGGCCCTGCCTCCTAAGTTGCTCTCTCTAGGCTGTTACTTACCTATTGAGGCCCTGCCTCCTGACTTGCTCTCTCTAGGCTGTTACTTACCAATTGAGGCCCTGCCTCATAACTTGCTCTCTGTAGGCTGTTACTTACCAATTGAGGCCCTGCCTCTTAATTTGCTCTCTCTAGGCTGTTACTTACCAATTGAGGCCCTGCCTCCTGACTTGCTCTCTCTAGGCTGTTACTTACCAATTGAGGCCCTGCCTATTAACTTGCTTTCTCTAGGCTGTTTCTTACCAATTGAGGCCCTGTCTCCTAACTTTCTCTCTGTAGACTATTACTTACCAATTGAGGCCCTGCCTCCTAACTTGCTCTCTCTAGGCTGTTACTTACCAATTGAGGCCCTGCCTCCTAAGTTGCTTTCTCTAGGCTGTTTCTTACCAATTGAGGCCCTGTCTCCTAACTTTCTCTCTCTAGGCTGTTACTTACCAATTGAGGCCCTGCTTCCTAACTTGCTCTCTCTAGGCTGTTACTTACCATTTGAGGCCCTGCCTCCTAACTTTCTCTCTCTAGGCTGTTACTTACCAATTGAGGCCCTGCCTATTAACTTGCTTTCTCTAGGCTGTTTCTTACCTATTGAGGCCCTGTCTCCTAACTTTCTCTCTCTAGGCTGTTACTTACCAATTGAGGCCCTGCCTCCTAAGTTGCTCTCTCTAGGCTGTTGTTTACCAATTGAGGCCCTGCCTCCTAAGTTGCTCTCTCTAGGCTGTTACTTACCATTTGAGGCCCTGCCTCCTAACTTTCTCTCTCTAGGCTGTTACTTACCAATTGAGGCCCTGCCTCCTAAGTTGCTCTCTCTAGGCCGCTGCTTACCAATTGAGGCCCTGTCTCTTAAGTTGCTCTCTCTAGGCTGTTACTTACTAATTGAGGCCCTCCCTCCTAACTTTCTCTCTCTAGGCTGTTACTTATTAATTGAGGCCCTGCCTCCTAACTTGCTCTCTCTAGGCTGTTGCTTACCAATTGAGGCCCTGCTTCCTAACTTGCTCTCTCTAGGCTGTTGCTTACCAATTGAGGCCCTGCTTCCTAACTTGCTCTCTCTAGGCTGTTACTTACCAATTGAGGCCCTGCCTCCTAACTTTCTCTCTCTAGGCTGTTACTTACCAATTGAGGCCCTGCCTCCTAACTTGCTCTCTCTAGGCTGTTACTTACCAATTGAGGCCCTGCCTCCTAACTTTCTCTCTCTAGGCTGTTACTTACCAATTGAGGCCCTGCTTCCTAACTTTCTCTCTCTAGGCTGTTACTTACCAATTGAGGCCCTGCCTCCTAACTTTCTCTCTCTAGGCTGTTACTTACCAATTGAGGCCCTGCTTCCTAACTTGCTCTCTCTAGGCTGTTGCTTACCAATTGAGGCCCTGCTTCCTAACTTGCTCTCTCTAGGCTGTTGCTTACCAATTGAGGCCCTGCTTCCTAACTTGCTCTCTCTAGGCTGTTACTTACCAATTGAGGCCCTGCCTCCTTAAAAACTTGTTGGATGTGCTCTGCAACTTGATCAATAGAATATGCATGCAATATGTAGGTTTTGATTGTGGAGTCAAAACTTAACCATTTTGTTTCTTTGATATCCTAATTTATAATAAATGCTTGAAGTGTCAGACAAAGGAAATAAAAATAAAATGTTCAATTAAAATTCAGAGGATTTCCCACTATTATAAAGAAAATAGTATTATACCCTTTGAAGAATTCAAGTTTCTTTTCAGTCTTAAATTGAGTTTGTCATAAGTTTGTATGAGCATGCAGTAAGCACATTTGTGGTCTGAGAATAAAGTTCAAGTGTAAAGTTGCTTCAAAACTTTGTAAAGCTTACAATTATAGGCTTGCTAAGAGACTAGGAGTGCAGTAGCTCAGTGGTTAGGGTGTCGGTATCTCATACACCAAAGGTACTGAGATCAAATCTCAGCCAGTGTGCTGTGTTGTGTCCTTGAGCAAGACAATTTATCCCATTTGCTCCAGTTCCCTCAGTTGTGAAATTAGTACCAGTTTCGGCTGGGAAGTTAACCTGTGATGGACTGGTGTCCCATCCAGGGGAGTTAAGTACTCTCATTCGCTTATCACCATGAAAACCAAATATAAGCACTCTATAAGCCCTTGAGGTGTAAAGAGATAACACTTTTTTTAACTTTCAGAGATCTTGTAAAGGTTCTAATTGTTAGCTTGCTTGGAGATTCATAAGGTTCTAATTTTAAGTTTGCTTTAAAACTTTGTAAACTTAGGTTCAATTAATTTCTTAGAGACCCAATAAAGGTTTTATTTGTAAGCTCACTTTTAGAATCTTTTTAAGCTTCAAGTGCAAACTCACTTTCAGACTTATTCAAGGTTCAAATTGCAAGTTTGTTTTAAGAATTTTTATTGCGTTTTAAGAATTTAAGAATTCTTAATTTTTGTTTGAAATTTTTTTCAACGTTTATAAGGAGTGTAACGTTAGTTCATTAATTTCATAAAGTGTTTCTTTTCTCCCAGGTGCTACAGTGGTGGGTTTCGTGGAGTACTGGTCAGTTTGTGCCTTCTTCCTCATCATTGATATTACGGGCAGACCTGCGTTTCTCCTCAAGTACAAGATTCAAGAAGACCAAAATGTACCTGTGAGCATACGTGATAATTGGGATGGGTCCAATTATTTCTAAATCTTTGGGGCACCTGAATTTTGCATCTTTGTTTATAGACTCATTTTTTATAAAATTAGCCAATCACGGATTGAGGAATTAAGTCTATGGTGCCAAGGTCTCTACTGCTCATTCAAAACGAGGTATAAAGTATACACAGAGGGGCAGAGACCCAAGGCATTAAGACCAAGACTTGATTCCATGTTACAGATACTAATCAAATTCAAAAGAAGCAAAAAGGAAAGGCGTAAAATTGAAAGAGCATATTGACCGCAATACTTATTCTCCTCACATAGCAAAGTTTAAGTACTATGATCTTTGCGTTTTATTACGATATTCTGCTTAGTTGGAAGTGTACATTTTGTATTCATCTATGCACGATTATATCCAAGCGCACATGCAATTATACAGTATTTTGATGCACGATTTGTGTTCTACTTGTTACATGCAACATATTTTTCTCTAGGCAAGAAAAGTCAAGAAAATGACCATTTTCGTTGAATTGCTCCTGTAGTATGGCTTGTTCTCAACCTCGCTACATAATTCTTACGATTAGAAGGTCTACTGATAAATTGTTGACAGTTTGCAGCACTGGTGAAAGTCCCATTTGCAGTCGAAAATGCGGAAATGTTGATAATATCAGACATCTCAAAAAGTGTGGAAATAACGCACAAAATTTCCTTGACCATGTTTACCACCAGTATTTAAACATGAGCGTATTTTGTAAGTTAACCAATCACAAGTAACGATTTCTCCAAAGTATTTATGAAAAGTAAATGATTATCGAGCACTTGGAAAAATACACACTTTGGTTTGCCTCCACGTGGTTGGTATCAACAATGAACATTGCGAAAATGCAAGTGGTCGTCTGGTTTATTTACGTTTAAAAAATGGTGTGTTTAAGATCTTAAGTTTTTGATTACTTAAGTTGTCATGGTACCTTCAATACTTTCAATAAGCATATTTTGTAAACACTTAACAATATTGAAGTGGTTTGTTTACATCTTTTAAGTCCTCTTTCATATAAGATAAACTTGCTTGACCATTGAATTAATCCTTTGATATCCATTTTAAACCGTTTATAATCTCATTCATTTCTGTTCGTTCTTATTTAAACTTCCAAAACTTACTTTATTATTGTATTATTTATAGACAATTAATTCGAAACGGGCAATGATAAAAACTGGTATGATATTTAAATTTGTTTGTGTTTTTTCAGGTGCCTACAAGGAGACTTCTGCGTGCAGTAGCTGTGGTTCTGTATAACCAGGTTGTGATTGGGGGGCCATTCCTATATGTTGTGTACCACATCATGCAATGGAGAGGGTGCAGTTTCGGTCCTGAGTTGCCAAGTATCCAGTGGGTCTTGGTAGAGGCCACCTTTTTTCTTTTCTTTATAGAAATTGGATTTTACTATTCACATAGGTAAACATTTGAAAATTTTTTTTTTTTTTTAGCAGAAACCGTTGAATATATTCTGTAGAAGTTTGATGCCATCGTTATAGGGTTTGTTTGTGTTGTTCAAAATGTTTTTAAAGATTCCTATTTTGACGGCTTCTGTCCTTGAATCTTTGGCAATTCTGAGCAGGAAATAATTGCTTTGAATAATGTCATGCTTAAATTGGTTTGGCAGCAACCTCCTGAGACAAGTTCTTGTAAGTTTGGTATTTTTAAGAGAAATGTTGAGACTTCTTGTTTTAAGAGGTCTACAAATGTGTAAAGGCAACACTAGGTCAATGTTGTTGTTGTTGTTGTTGTTGTTGTTGTTGGTACAATTCTATTTAAAACCATGACATAGCCAATGATTTTATCAAAATGGGTTAAAAATTGACCAGTTTTAAAATTTTACTTTTAAAATTTCAGTCATCATTGAAAATATTGTTAGCAAAGATCAGAAATAAACCTTAATGGCCATTGGATCAAAATGAAGGGAAACTTATGAGAACCATTATAAACTTGAATATTGCATAATATATTGCAATGACTTTGCTATACTTATAAGTTTTCTGGACAATATTTGCCACATTATGGCGGTGATGCTTAACCCGTCCTCTACCACGCGGCGATAGTATCGTCGTTTTCAAACCACCTTTTTCTAAAAATAAAATCGGGACTTTACCACAGTCCTATAAGAGTAATCTTGGTATCATTTTAAAGTACTCGGATATTTCTTTCACAAAATGAAACTTTTTCATAGGGGTCATATTACATAATTTATAGAAAAATTACATCGAAAAAGGGTTAAATTTAATAATTGCTAAAAAATTTACAATTTTTTTATTTTTCTCTTTTACATCTTACGATAATTTCAAAATCACATTTTTGCTTTAAAATCAAACACGCAAGTCCTAAGACATGATAGTATTGGTTTCTGGTATACTTTTTATAATCCCTACGTCCAATCTTTTGTTCTGGAGAAATTTCTTCAAAATTTCATGAATTTCTGCCATTTTTGACCCGTTTTTTCCAAAAAATCGCGTAACCCAAACCGTACATCACACATGCTTTATTGAACCGCCGTTCGAAAGCGCTTGAAATTTCCTTTTATTTGATATATAAATAAAGGCATAGAACCTATCCTATAAGGATAAAATTACACCTATACAATTTGAACGACTACGTGGTGCAGAGGAAATGTACGCGACTAGCGTGCGAGCGCTCCGGGTTCGAGTCTCGCCGTGACCACTGCGTAATTATTTTTCTGCTGCAGCTTTTAGGGGACGTTTTACTTTTATCATTTTTGATGCGTTTTCATCTTTCCTTTCTTTCTAAAAATTATAGATTAGTATCATTAGAAAGGAAATTTCAAAAAGAATCTAAATATGTAACACAAATCTCTGTTTTTAATACTGACAAGAAGTTATACTTCTGTAAAGATTGACCATTTGTTGACCAAATTTAGCTTAATGTTGACCAAAAATTGCTTAATTTGCATAATTTTGTCCAATATTTCCTAAATTGGTTTTAATTACTCAAAAGATAAATATTTTAGCATCTATTCCAACCAAACTTGTAACGAAAGAAAATGAAAGGAAAGTTGTCAAAAATGCATATGAAAAAAAAGTTACGAAAATTGGGGCCACTATTTTTAAAGCCCTGGTAGAGTAAGGCTTAATAATCAACCCATGAGAAACCAAGAAAATGGCAAACATTTTATTGAAACTTGCAGGCTATTGAAAATAATTGTAAATGATCTTCTGGTCTTTAGAGTCTGCCATATATATGGGCCACAATAAAGAGTGGGTATATCTAGTACCTCTCCATGGAGCTGTTGATATCACTTAACACACTGCTCAGTCCAGAGACTCTATGATCAGTGTTTATTTTCACACTCTTTTTTCATAATTTTCTGTAGATTATTTATGATTCTGTTGATTTCCAGCTTTCCTGTGGATAATACTAAAAGTTTGTTTACACTCTCATTTTTACCATCAGACTGTTACACCACCCACGTGTCTACCGACATGTACACAAAATCCATCATGAGTGGACATCGCCGATAAGCATCTCTGCAATTTATTGTCACCCCATAGAGCATGTGCTTGCCAACATGTTACCAACTATGATTGGTCCGTTGGTGATGGGATCCCACATCGCCACCATAATGCTGTGGACCATAACTGCCCAGACATCTGCCATTATTGCCCACTGTGGATACCATTTCCCATTTTTACCATCACCAGAAGCTCATGATTTTCATCATCTAAAGTGAGTTGAAATTTGGATTTTGCTTCATATCATTTATTTCCTAATATTTTTTAAACCGATATCTTTTAAACAGTAAATAAATAGATAATCAGTATTAATTTGGAATTCGAATGACATAAGCTAACAGGAGGTATGGTTTGGGGTGGGCATTGTATGTATCGGGTAACAACAATCTTGAGCATCAAATGAAAATACTGAATCATCTTAATTTCTTTGTACACTAGGTCGCTAATTTCTATGACAAATTTGATTGTAAATTTAGCAAAGTTTTGCGAGAATAAAGAAATTTTCTTTGGCAACTTTCCTTGTAACTGAAATCACTTACTTTCCATTTAAATATTGTTTCACTATTCTGCCGACATAACAGAGTGTTACGTTCTTCATGGGTAGAAATGACACATACAGGGGTAATCTCTCTCATATGGTATTCTATAATTCAACCTCTCTTCATTTTACAAGTCACAAATTATAAGTTGCATATTAACACAAAACTAGAAAGTCAATGTGATATCTCTTGTGCACAACAATCTAACAAAACTTTTTCCAAATTCACCATGACACTTTTTCATTTTCATCTTTAGTATCTCTTTCCCTCTTCTTCCCTTTCTCCCCATCCGCCTGCCTCCCTCCTTCCCTCCCTCCCTCCCTTTCTCCCTCCTCCCTTTCTCCCTCCCTCCCTCTCTCCATCCCTCCCTCCTTCCCTCTCCCTCCCTCCACCCTCCCTCCTTCCCTCTCTCTCTCCCTTCCTTCTCTCCTTCTCCTCCCTACCACCCACCCCCCCTCCCTGCCTACCACCCTCCCTCCCGCCCCCGCTCCCCGCCCACTCTCCCTCCTTCCCTCTCTCCTGCCTACCTTCCCTCTCTCTCCCGCCTGCCTTCCCTCTCTCCCCCTTCCCTTCCTCCTGCTCTCCCTATCTCCCTTTCCCCCTCCCTCTCCACCGTAAGTTCTTTTCCTTATTCACTGTCTTTACCTCCTCCCCTCTATCCCACATCTCTGTCCTTACTCAAACACCTTAACATCAACAAACCAAAACCTCTCTCTTCACATGTACCATCCGTACTCCTCACCTTACTTTGTCACCCTTCCTTTTAATTTTTTCCAGATTTTTTAATCCCCATTGTTTTAGCATTCCCTAATGTGTTTTCTTATCTTTCAACTTTACTTGCTCGCAGCTTTTTATCTTCTTTTAACTTTAGCATTTTAAGTTCACAACGTAGGTAGACCATGTCTGTCCCATTGTCGTGATATTTAATTGTATTTACTTCAAGATAAACCTTACCTTCCATGCTATTAATATGCAATTTGGTCCATAATACCTCTAACATCCCTCACTTCTTTTCAGCGCATTGCTTTCACAATATTGCTGGAAGTGGCCAACAAATTTCTTGAAAGTTTTCACCTTTTTTTAACAATTTTCTTCCTTACAGCTTCTAACCGTGCAGGTTTTTATGCTGTTTGGCATTTTCTTCTAACCTGTTCAAGTCATCTGAGGTAAGACAAGGTGGCCATGGGACCAGAAGATATTCGGTCTGACTCGCAGGACTTTTCCCTATTAAGCTTACACATACGTTAAGAATACTTTTACTTCCATCCGTATAAAACAGTTGGCTAGAGCGAGAGAGTCCCACTCTCGCGGCGGGAGTTTTCTGTCCCTATAGCACCTGGTGTGCCTGTTAAATTTCCTTGGGTTGGAGTGTTTTTCACCCTAGGCCCGCCTTTTTCACGAGGATAGCCTAGCGTTATACTGTGCATTTGTATTAGCAAGTTAGGATGTCTTCAGCACAGGTTCTCATATGCATTAGGCCAACTTCTCGTTTTGATGTTGGTGCATGCGCAGGAGGTCGACATCACCTTAGGGTGAATGAGGAGTCGGCTTCAACCACTTCCAAGGATCTACAGTTTTTACAAGAGAGCCTATATATCATTTTACGTTACCATACATTCGTGAGTTCATATTTCTTGCATATAAAAAAGACAAAGTTCGGTTTATGGGGCACTGGAGAGACCTTGGATGGTCTTCCCGGCGCCCCTCTTTTAGAAGAATTCACCTTTTTTTTTAATCTCCACAGACACCAAGTTCACAGTGGGTCTGTGTTTTCTACGCTACCCCTTATGATTTAAAGTTTTTACATTTTGTGCATTTTCTTAGGTTTTAACATTTTTTTAAGTCTAAGTCCATCTGATTAATTTTTCTGATGTACTGAGAATCTGTACTCCCTGTGGGGGAGGATTGGTGTACTATATATATGTTTATTTTTAAAATGCCAAGAGGCACTTCAACTTAGCTAAGTTTTGTCTTTAGAGACGTAAATTTAGAAAAACCATGCAATACTAGCACCCACGTCTCAACAATATTGAGTCAGTGAGGCGGTGGGTAACTCCTATTGACACCGCTATGGACCACGGTTCCATGTCGGGACTGGTAGGGCCACAAGAGGCGGCGTCCTAAGTGAGTTACAAGTAATTTTACGGCTCGCATTAGAGCCATTAGATTACTTCCACAGGTCCATATGGGTCCTTACAGCTCCGTGCGTGTCGTTACGGCTCCATGGCTTGGTTTCACGGCTCCATATGGGTCCGTGATACGGCCTTATGGGTCCTAGGCATGGGTCCATATGGCTCCGTACCCAAGCTTTATGGGTCTATACGGCTCTGGTGAACGGGTCCGAAGGGCTTTATAGCTTTTGAACGGGATAACCTACTATTAACCCGAAAGTAGACCTACTAGCTACGAAGCTACATGGTCAGGTGATAAGAAAACAATCTCCACAGGAAGTATAGCATAACCAGAGCTATTTTCTTCGTTACGTAGTTCCACGGCTGTCCGAACTACCTTGGACATATTTTTCACGTTAAAGGTTACGTTCCGCTAAATTTGAAAGAAATTGGTATGGGTTAACGTACAGCGTACGTTAAACCCGGGAGTACCATGGCTTTACAACCCCATATGGGCCCATTGAACGGCCCTGTTCCGTACCCTACGGCTCTGGCTCCATTACATGGGTTCACGGGTCCATGCCATGGCTTTAAGGGTCCGCTGAACGGACCCATATGGGTCCATATGGCTTAATTACATGGGTTTACGAGTCCGTGCTACTGCCCTATGTCCGTGCCACGGCTTTACGGGTCCACTGAACAAACCCGTATGGGTTGATACGGCTCCAGTGATCGGGTTCTTAACAGTTCGTACAGCTCAGTAGCAGGTGAACTCTACCGTATTTCAATACAGCTCCAATGTATTTTTAGCTATTCCAACAGGGACGCATACTTAGTACAGCTTTAGTCCCCCACATGTAGCCACTTATTTTGTGGCTCCGTGGTGAATGGAAGTATACTGAGGTAACGACTTGTATAACATATGAGTACATTAACGCTATCGTAGATCCAGCCAGTTCATTTTTAGCTCGACTATTTGAAGCTAGCTATTCTACTAATCCTGGTATCGGCATTGGTGCCGGTAAAGTTTTGGTTAAAGTTTTAGTTGAAAGTTTTCATAATTTAAGTTGTGAATGGTGTACTTTCATGTAACTTGGCATAGGGGTAGAGGACATGGGTGCTGATCAAATGAGCATGATTGGAGGGTTGTGTATGCATACTAATTTGCCTATTTGCATAACAATGAAAATGATTGTCAGGTTAAAGTTTTTGGTTAAAGTTTTGAGTATTGTCCACACTCTACACTCAATGGTGAGGTGTAGTGTGCTTATTAAGTAGGTTATTTGCATAATAATAGACTTGCATACAAAAGATTTAACCTGAGATAATAACTTGCTATTAGGTTTAGTGGTAGAGGGCATTGGTACTGTTCGGTTGAGCATTATTGGAGGATTGTGTGTGCAAAATGATTAGCCTGTTTGCATAGCAATGAAAATATTTGTATATGTGGTATTTCTTAAATTAAAGTAGGTATGATAATATTGCTTAAACAAATGATCATACAGTATATGTGAAGAGCATTGTTCACACCTAATAGTGAGGTATAGTGTGCATTTGCTGCAATATGTTTGACCTGAGATTAAAAATATATGGCTTATGACTACCAACTTCACATTTCTAGTTTTGTTATGATATTGACATTCCTGACATGAATTTTAATCAAACTGTTTGTCTTGCCATGAATAAAGAAGGAAATATAGGTTTCCTTGCTTTAAAGAATGTTGAATTAGGGGTTTGAGAAATATAAACAATAAGCAGAATGTGGGGTAGAAGATGACATTATGATAAAGTAGCTGAAGGAATTAAGATGAGATTATGTGGGATAGGGTGGAATTGTATGTAGGGCAGGGTGCGGTGGGATGTTGGTCATGATGTGTTGACATGTTAGACAGGGTGGATTGGCATGTAAGACAAGGGGTGCATTGGTATGTAGAGCAGGGTGGGTTGACATGTGGAACAGGATGGGTTGACATGTGGAACAGGGTGGGTTGGTATGTGGAACAGGGTGGATCGACATGTGGGACGGTGGAATGGCTTGTTGTGGGATATGTGGATTTCAGTTGTGATGGCATGTGGGTAATGCAAGTGGTGGAATAACACAGTATCTGGTTTTCAGGTGTGATTGCATGAAGTATAGATGTGGGATGACATTTGGGACAGGTTGGGATGGAATGTGGGACAGTCTGAAATATGCAGTATTAGCAATGAGGGGCTCAAAGCCTTACACAGTTAGCAGCCTGTTTAGTATACGACTTACCTTAACAGCCTTTTAATTCGTTTAAATCAGTTAAGTTTAAACAAACTTTATCTGTAGCTAACCTAGACTTACACCAGCAAGGTCTTGCGTCTACGGTGGACACCCGATCAACCTAGTGAGAAGACAGTTTTTCCTCACTACCATTGGTGTAGATCGGCTACTGCCCCCTATTTTCTTACGCTGTTACTCTGATGCCAGACTTCACCAACGGGAGGTGACAAGTGCAGTCACATCTGCCATGCTGCTCCTCAATCATTGCAGATCTCCACGATGTTTTTTGGTATGCTGACACTATACAAAGACTACGGTCTCCTTATACTTTATACAGTGGTAACCATGGGCGCCACAGTTCCACTGTTGTAAGAGTTTTACAGAGTTAATGGCCTGTAGAGTATACAACGTACATTAATCCTAGCTTATCAGAGCTGACGACCTAAAAGATTTTTCCTGCTCAACAGCACTTCACCCTGTGCGTTTCGCCAACATTCAGCTTTTGTTCACTTCTCTCCCCTAGTCCTCTCCACAATGGAGCAGGTCTCAGAGTAGGGATCGAGAAAGAAGCAGGAAGCACTAATGGAGAGGACAGTTTCTGTCCTTCCCTTACTTCTCACTTCCTTCCTTCCTTCCCACCTGAGCCCAGGCGTGGACATAGGAAAAAAAACAGTGATAATTCAACTTTTTTCCTTTCTTCATAGACTCCTTAAAATCCAGGCTTCCGTCTTGGATCACACAGGCCGTGGAGGAGAGGCTGCTGCCTCCCACGCACCACCGACCATCAGCGACTGATACGTACTTTCGACACTCATGGGGAGGACATCGTTGAAATTTACCCTAGGGGTGAAGATAGTTTTACAAAGACCTCGACCATCCTGAATTTTACACAATGCCATTTATGGCCGCCAGAGGAGAAGGTGCTAACTATAAGGCGTTAGCGTTTTTCCTCCTTTCACAGCGAACGTCTCTGGCAAGGGAACTGGCTGAGGCTCATAGTCCACTTCGCCAGTCTGGAGGACAAAGTACCCATGTGCAAGTTTCTCAAGAGGAACCTATGCCCCCTTTTGCTGGACCTTTGGCAGTCCCTTTCAGGACACCTCAGTACCTCCGCTTCACACCTTCAGACGGTGGCCACCCACGTTTAGTGGTGGGTTCGGACACTCACCTGTCGTGAGAAGTTTAAGTTTTCACTCGTCAGTCCTTCATTATCAGTGGTGATGGATGCCTCTTGGATGGGGTAGGAAGCACATTCCATGTGATTCCAATGACAGGAACTTGGGCAGGTACTTGGCTTATTCTTATCCTGAATTTCAGGCAGTATGTCGGGCATTTTACATTTTACCGCTAGTGCTGAGCAAAGCAGTTCAGCTACATGCCGACTTTACACCACTTTTGTGGTGTCTCTCTTTCAGACAAAGAGGAACAGAGTCCAGGAGTCTTAAAATCCTTCCTTTCGTCTTGGCGCAGGATGAACTATGTCAGCCTTAAGACCACTCACCTCTCGGGCTAAAAGAACATAATCATGGATCTATCGTCTCGCCTCATTGGAGCTTCCACAGGAAGTACGTGCTTCCTACAGGTGAAGAGAGCGATCTAGACAACATTCAGTCAGCGTCCGTGGGCGATCACAAGCTACCGATTCTCTGCATCCTACCTCCTGACCCACAGGTTTCGGAGTCGATGCATTCACTTTCAAAGGGATTCACTGCGTGAGTTACGTTTCTCCGCCTTACACATTGGTACAAAGGGTACTAAGCAGGGTGATGTACGACCTGCAGCACCCATTTGGTCCGACCTACTGCAGTTCCCTCAGCTGCTAAAAACTTTTTGCAGGCTTCCCGTACGAGCCTTTGGTCAGAGACGATTTTTGTCTCTTTTCCGGGCTCCGGCAAACTGCACCACACTTCCAGAGCATTTTGTTTGACTGTGTGGCCCTGTCTGCCAATCCTTTGTGTAGCAAGGCTTTTCTGAGTAGTTGTTGACCCCCTCCCAGACTTGGTTCAGTCACAGGCTCTAGGATAGCCATTGCAGCCATCCACTGAGGTTTTCCAGTTGAGTCGACCTTCACTGACTTGCGACTACTAAGGCGATAAGCAAACAAACCTTCTTAAGCTTCTTGCTTTCCTGTGGGTCATGCAAGTTGTCTTATGCACACAGGGGAAGCTCTGTTTGTGCCCCCTTCCCCCACGTGCCCACTTGGAGACTTTATGCTTACGAGTTTTTTGCTTTCCGCGAACTTTACTAAGCTCAGAATTGCTTTTTGTGAACCTCTGCCCCCTCCCCTAAAGAAAGTCATTGTCATCTTCGCCTAGAGCCGGCACTTCTGCCGTTTTCCTCATCTTCAGAACTACCAGAAAACGGAGTAGGGTGCCCCGTCTGGCGTCCTTGGAGTTGCTTTAAAAGTGTGCAACCAATGTTCAGCGTTACAACTGCGTACTTCTTTTCGTTACGGAGATCTCATCGTACTGTATCGCAAGAAACTTTCTCAGGATGGATCGTCCAAAAGCAATCTCTTAAGGTGGCCGGCACTGTTTATGGAACAACCAGGGTATGCACTCAGGTTCGAGGCATGGTCCTATTCACAGGATAATATGTGCAGCCGCATTTATTTCCTTGTATTTGCTTGACTTACTTTGCAAAGTTCGTGTTACCCCGCCAACTTTTGCTCTTGCGAAGTTGCGCGCTGACGAATTTTTTCCTCGGCTCTTGCGAAGTTGCACGCTGACGAAATTTTTCCTTGGTTCGGGAAAACTTGAATTCGCTTTAGCTAACACACGTTTCGTTCCCAATCATGTATTTACTAGCTGGTTCCGTCTCGTGTGGGCGAACTCGGTGAGTTTTGTTGCGTTATTTTAAACACTGCTATGATGTTTAAATCGTGTCCGAACGCTCTTTCGATTGGCATGTTTTTCGAGTTTATAAGTCAGGTTCATGTGGTGTTTGACTCAGTTACTGTTAACGGGTAGTGACATGTTTGGTTTGACTGTAACTAGGAGTGGTTTACTATTTTATAGTAATTCCTATTCAGAGGTTTTTCGTCTCTAAGAGGATTTGGAATCTATTCCTTTA
This sequence comes from Chiridota heheva, assembly GCA_020152595.1. Taxonomy (NCBI): domain Eukaryota; kingdom Metazoa; phylum Echinodermata; class Holothuroidea; order Apodida; family Chiridotidae; genus Chiridota; species Chiridota heheva. Next base: position 1,022,749 of record JAIGNY010001761.1, read on the forward strand.
AGTAGGATGAAGCTAGTGCGAGTATTAGGACCAGCCTTTTGAAAATTGGGCTTCCACCTGTACTCCCTTCCTTCCATTCCTCGGTTGCAATCTGATTGCATATTTATAGCATGGAAGGTAAGGTATAACTTGAAGTAAATTTACCCCGTTAAGCGTAGCGGGGATATTTACAGGAGTTATACTTGCCTTCCATGTGTCCTGGCCCACCTCCCCTCTCGTTAAGACCTCGGTGGAATGTTAAGTGAAGGTATTATGGAGGTCAGGGCTAGTAGCTATGTTTTAAGGGTCTGTTAGAAGTGCGTTAGAAACAGGTCATTGGACCAGATTGCATATTTATAGCATGGAAGGTAAGTATAATTATCGTAAATATCCCCGATCGTTTAGCAGGGTAAATATCAGAATGTCATGAATTTCTTCAATCTTATGTACAAGGATCCGCTGTTTTGAACTAAAGGAAAGTAGTATCAATTGTTGGTTGATGCTGGCGTGTGCCTCCTTCCACTAGCCGCAATTAATGACATAAACGTTTTGCCTTTCTTTTAATTTTTGATTTCTTTTTCACAGATTCAACAACAATTTTGGCACCCTTGGTATTCTTGACCGTCTCCATGGCACCGATGACCTCTTTCGAAAGTCCAAACATTACCAGAGGCATCTGGTACTCTTGGGTTTGACGCCAATGAAGCAAACATTTCCAGAGGAAGAACCAAAATTTGAGAAAGCATCACCAGAATGAAGTTATTCATGCAGCTAAACTGTACATCAAGGTCTATATATTAGTGCTAGTGTCTATATATCAGATTAGGGTCTATATATCACAGTAAGGTCTAGGTCTATATTACATTAGCAAGACTTGTGTGTTTGTAGCAACTCTTCACTTCAATGAAGCTTGAAAGTTTGGTAGAAATATTTGTGAGTGTTATAAATAGATTTTGCATTTTGTTGTATGCTGTGGGGAATTTTCACCCGTTTTGTACATTTGTATATTCGAGATGTGGTATAGACCTTTCCATTAATGCCGTTTTCATTAGAGTGTGTTCATTTTCTTTCCAAAGTATGAGATCACCAATCAACATAATATCACCAAAGAACATGCATTATGTTTACTCATGTTTCTATTTAGAATTCATCTTTTGGACAATATGTTTAGGAAATATTTGATGATTTTATTTCTTCTTTATCATGAGGGATACACCAGAAGCTACCATGAATTAGCATAATTTATTTTAAGCGAATAACCGGAGTTTTTGAATGACCTTAAAAGTGAAATGGTGAAGTAAATTGATCAATTTGTGGTTATCAGAGCCATCTTGAGAAGCAAATTGGTGAAGATAATACTTGGGTGCTTCCTTAAAGGTCTGTGGACACCTAGCAAAGTATCATTCACTTGAGAGCTTCGAGTAGAACTGCCTTTCAATTTTGTATAAAACTTATTGTGTTTCCGAGATGAGACTGATCAGAATGCCAGGATATTTTGATGTTTGATAAATTTACGGCATAGTAATTTATGACAGTAATTTATGACATTGTAATTTATGACATAGTAATTTGATGATGTAGTATTTAGCTAAATAAGCTTTTTGTTATTCCATCAATTTTGTTCTTTGAATTCAGTCATTAATGGCTTAAAGTCAATTATTGTAAGATGTTGCTTATGTGTAACCACAGAGGAAAAACATGTGAAATAGTTGGCTTGTCCTTGTATTTTTAGTGAAGTTAGGAAAAGCAGAAAAGAAAGAAAAATAGTGGTTCTATTCATCAATTTTGTTTGTATTGAAGGTATATGGTCATGTAGAGGGCAGCATTAGTTAAATGGATTTAAAATTCACTAAAAACATGAAGAAAGCAAAAATCTCATCAAAATTGGTTAAAAATTGGCCATTTTACAGCTTTTTGTGCCAATGTGGGCAAATATGCAAATGTTGTGTTACTCTTGTGATTAATGAACAGGACATACTTTATATTTTCTTATGGAAATCCATAGTTTTTTATTCCTCTGCCATTTCTTTTTGAAAATAGGAAGATAATTCTATTGAAGAAGATTTGATCTTTACCAACCTCAAGCTGGAGAAGGCATTTTGTACATTTTCTAGGTCTGTTATTAAGGGAAGAAATGTGAAGAAAAACGATAGCATTTTGAGGTGTTTTCCTGTTCATACATCACAATTTTTTAATATATTAAAAACATTTTAACTTTGATTGCTCAAAACTTCAAAACTGCATGCTATTTTCAAAACTGAAAGACAGGTGATAAAATTGTTCCATGGCAAGCAGGAGTAGCAATTTTGGGGGAAATATTTGGCGACTGCTCAATACACTTTATTTCTATGAACCCCAGGTGAATGTTTCTGCTTTACAAAGAGACCGGGGAATCTCATTCAATTTGTGAGGTGATGCTTATTGACATTGAAGAATATTTTGGTATATGCAATGTGCATGGGTGGTGAGAGGGTGTACAGTATCTATGCTGTTGTCAAATAATATCTATTTCAAATTATGTCCTTGTGGTGTCTTTTATTGAGCAAGGCTGTGAGGATGTATTATGCTGGGGTCTACAGTTTTCATACATGTACACCCATACAGGTTTGTCTATATGCTCGAAGGACTCTAAAGTACTCTAAAGGAGGACTTGCAACATAGGTGGTAGCATGATTTGAGTATTGAATATGCATTCTACAAAAGAATGTGTATCTTTTACTGCTTCCAAAATAGTTAGCCCTCTTTTGAAAATTCATAAAGGTTGTGAGGTCTTCACCAAAAACATGTGTTGTCATGTTCAGAATTAGACAATTAGGCATAACCGGGGACTCTTCTCAAATGGTGTCAGATGCCCTTATTTGATGAATCTGACCATGTGTACATGTTTTCTTCCTAGGATTCATATATAAGTCCTCAGTCGTCCTTGACGTCCTCAGGGGATTGATGTGTTGTCAGGTTCAGGTCCTCGATAGTACAGGTCCTCGATAGTACAGACAAACAAATGCATGAGGGCCCATACTATGTCCAGTTTCCATGATTGCAAATATGGTGTTCCTTGCTTGGGACCAGTCCATCTCCTCAGCAATGCTGGTACCCATTTACGTCAGAGTTGTCTGACACAAGTGGAAGAGAGTGTCTAGCTGAAGTACACAAAGTATTATTTTAAGGAATCAAACCAAGTTTATTTTTAGCTTGACTATTCAAGAATAGTACAGCTATCCTACTACCCCCAGTGTCAGCGTCGGCATCCGGTAAAGTTTTAGTTAAAGTTTTCATAACTTCAGTTATGAATGGTGTACATTCATGTGACTTGGTGTAGAGGTAGAGGACATGGGTACTGATCAAATGAGCATGATTGAAGGGTTGTGTGTACATACTAATTAGCTTGTTTGCATAACAATGAAAATATTTATCAGGTTAAAAGTTTTGGTTCAAGTTTTGGTTCAGGTTTTCATAACTTATTAATGGAGTACATTCATGTGACTTGGCATAGGGGTAGAGGACATTGGTGCTGATCAAATGAGCATGATTGAAGGGTTGTGTGTGCATACCAATTAGCTTATTTCCATAACAACGAAAATATTTTTCAGGCTCAAGTTTTGGTTTAAGTTTTTGGTTAAAGTTTTCATAACTTATGAATGGTTTACATTTATGTGACTTGGCATTGGGGTAGAGGAACAGGGTGCTGTTCAAGTGAGCATTATCAGGGGGTTGTGTGTACATACTATTTAGCTTATTTGCATAACAATGAAAATATATGTCATGTTAAAGTTATGGTTTAAGTTTTTGGTTAAAGTTTTCATAACTTAAGTTATGAATGGTGTATATTTATGTCACTTAGCATAAGGGTACTGTTAAAATAAGCATGATTTGGTGCTGTGCGTGCATACTAAATAGCTTATTTGCATAGCAATGGAAATATTTGTATCTATGATATCTCTTAAATTAAAGTGGGAGTGGGGATTTTGTTTTATACATGATCATATATGTGAAGACCATTGTCTACATTTAATGGTGAGGTGTAGTGTGCATATTAAGTTGCTTATTTGCATAACAATATACTTGCATACAAAATATTTATATGAGATAATAAATTGCTATTTGGTTCAGTGGTAGGGGGCTTTGGTACTGTTCAGTTGAGCATGGTTGGGGGATTGTGTGTGCATAATAATAAGCCTATGAAAATGTTTGTGTATGTGGTATCTCTTGAATTAAAGTGGGTATGATTTTTGCTTAAACAAATGATCATACAGTATATGTGAAGAGCATTGTTCACACTGAATGGTGAGGTAAAGTGTGCATTTGCTGCAATATATTTGACCTGAAATCAAAAGTATATTGCTTATGACTTACTTACTTCACATTTCTAGTTTTGTTATGATATTGACATTCCTGACATGAATTGCAATCAAAGTGTTTGTCTTGCCATGAAGAAAGAAGCAAATACAAGTATTCTCGCTTCTAAAGAATGTTCAATTAGGGGTTTGGGAAATATAAACAAGCAGAATGTGGAGTAGAAGAAGATGACATGATGATAAAGTAGCTGAAGGAATTAAGATAAGGTCATGTGAGACAAGGTGAAATTGTACGTAGGGCAGGGTGCGGTGGGATATTGTTCAGGATGTATTGGCATGTTAGACAGGGTTTATTGGCATGTAGAACAGGGTTTATTGGCATGTAGAACAGGGTGGGTTGGCATGTGGAACTGGATGGGTCGACAGGTGGGACGGGATATGGCATGTGGTGGGATGTCATCTGGATTTCAGTTGTGATGGCATGTGGTTTATGCAAGTGGTGGAATGACATACAATATCTGGTTTTTAGGTGTGATTGCATAAAGTATAGGCATGGGATGACATTTGGGTCAGTTTGAGATGGAATGTGGGACAGTCTGGAATATGCATTATTAGCGGTGAGAAGATTTGTATCGTTTCCGATGTCTAGTTTTTCATACGTTAAGCAATATTGTTTCGCATAATTTTGCTTTAATGCTATTGTACATTTGTCATGCTGCTTCACTTGGCTTGACACATATATTTTTTTTAATTGGAAGTTGTATTGCAATCCAGGATGTAGTTCTGGGAATGTGTAGGTGCTGGGGGAGGGTACAGGTTGGAAAGGGGGGTTAAATGGTATTCTTACATTGGCAAGTCAGGGCCTCTCCTTTCTTTGTTATTAAATTGATAGAAGTAAAAGAGGTGTTGTGGTTATAAAGACTGCTAGGTTTTACATGTTTTCTGAGTTACTGGGTGAGGTAACCTTGAGCTTTTTTTTGTCTGAAAATATCTGGGAAAAGTCAAAAGATATTTTGAAGCTTGTAGTACAAATTAAAATGTAAGTACATCTTTCAAAGCCCAAATAACTTGAAATCATCTGCACCTGCTACTCTATTTCTGTATATACTTCCCTCTATAAGCCAAATCTCTATACTACTGTAGCTTTTAATAGTGGAGCATACTGTCCTTCCAACAGTTCTAGTGAATACAAGCAGTAACTACTGAACTTCTTAGACATTGAGACACCTTCAAATTCATTGCAGTGGGTGAGTGCAGACTGGCAGTGGGTAAGGGGAGATATATTATCTTGAAAGTGATTCACTATTACTGGTTTCTGTTTGCATTTTTCATGTTTCGTATATTTCAGTGATGAGGGCAGAGGTTTATCACATGAACCAGATGTAGACTTGCAGAAATACTTCATCAAAGTTATATATTGATTGAAGTTGTCAATGATTTGTTTAGCAGTTGATGTATAAAATAAAAACAAGTTAATTTTAAAACTAACAAGCAAATTGTTTAGAATGATGTGGCGTTTGCCATAAATCAATGTTGTAATATCTTAGCAGATTTGTAATCTTCAAAATTTATCTAGAAGTTTATAGACTGAACTTTCTTAGAATTTTACATCAACAAACTTATATCTTGACTGTATGGTAGCACTGAAAAGTTGTATTATATAGCATTATTTGTATTGGTTCCAAAATAGATGTGAGTGTATGATTACAAGAATTTACGTTTTAATTTTGGAGGCAGTAATTTGGTGATCAGAGAATGGTAGGCACACAGGGAGAACTATAGAGTGAGTGGGCTGTGAAAAGCCCTCCCTCCAATCAGAAAAGTTGCCCATGTTATCAGTGTCCATACCACTTTAAGTGAAGAAGTTCATTTCAAATACACTGGATCTCACCCAGGCAGTTTCAAGTTCGTATTGGCCATACCCTCTCAAACCCCTACCCCCAAGAAGAGGGCGTCCCTCAAGGCAGCATCCTCTCTCCCACTCTCTTCAACCTGAGCATTCACGACATCGCAGACAACCTTGGCCCTAATATCAAATGTGCCCTCTACGTGGACGATTTCACTCCCCTAGTTTTTCTTTTGTCAAAAATAGGCTCCAACTCAGCCTCAACCGGCTGCAAGACTAGTGCAACAATAACGGTTTTAAATTCTCCAAAGACAAGACAGTCTGCATGCACTTCTGTCATTTCAACAACCTCCACCCCAACCCGAACCTCGTGCTCAATGGCAATCACATCCCTAAAGTTGAACACACGAATGGTTGACATGAACTTCCATATAATTCCATTTCTGTTAACATCAGTCGTTTTCCTCATCACCCAGTCTACCACCATCAGAAAAAACAAACTCCACGTCATCCAGCCCACCATTCCGATCAAACCCACTACTCACAACCTATCCCGTGTCAACAACGTCCACATTACCTGCCTTAAAATAGGTCACACCCACCTCACTCACTCCCACCTACTTACTGGCTCGCCCTCCCCCCCCCCCACCCCTCTGCAACATTTGCCATTGCACCCTCACAGTCCATCACATTTTCCTTGCTTGTCCCCTGTACAACCTTCCCAAAGCTTCCCTCGCTGCCCACAACTCAGTAGTCGAGCTCTTCCAAAAATACCCTTCGGATAAAATTATCTCCTTCCTTCATCATACTTCCGTCTACAACCATATTTAGTCCTTCTTTCCCAGCCCCTCTCTCTCTACATTATTTTTTCTATCCATACACCTCTCTCGATCCCAGTTTTCTGGCTTTTAGTTCTAGTGTTTCTCTTAATCTCCCCCTGTTTACTCTCCTTAATACTCTGGAATAATCTAACCTCTCGGGCACAATTTGACCCTTGTTGTTGCGGTGCCGTTAAACTCTCATCAAACAAACTGACATTACATCACCTTACTTTACACCACTTTTGACTTTAAACCATTTAGATTCCACATCACCATCACTGTCTAATGTTTTAATCAAACATATTATCTTTTGTAGAATACCATAGGCTGCCATTATTTTCCAGATGCTTTCTCTGTGCACTGAGTCTGTGCCTTCTCAAAGTCAACGAAGGCAATATATATGATTGACTGCCATTCAGCCACCTGTTCTAGAATGTTGCGCAGGATGAAAATTTGCTCGGTGGTACTCCTTTCTCTTCTAAATCCAGCCTGTTATCTCTCATCTTACTGTCAACACCGTTTCTAATTCTGTCGATTAAAACTCTTCCAAACACTTTGCTTGGTATGGATGTTAAGGTTATCTGCTTTCTCTGCAGATGTAGCAAGGTCGTCAACCCACGTTCTTTTATCTCTCCTTAAGCTTTTCTTTACATCTTTGTCTTTTTCAGCATACTTAGCTCTCATAATATCTTTAAACAAACCTCATAGGACTCCCAAATTGATAACAAACTCCACCTGTCCACGTCATCCAGCCTACCATTCCGATCAAACCCACCATCCACAACCTCTCCCGTGTCACAACATTTACATTACCCGCCTTAGAATAGGTCACACCCAACTCACTCACTCCCACCTTATTGGCTTCCCCCAACCCCTCTGCAACAATTGCCATTGCACCCTTATAGTCCTCCCTGCTTGCCCCTGTACAACCTTTCCAGAGCTTCCCTCGCTGCCCACAACTCAGTAGCGGAGCTCTTCCCCAAAAAAACCGGATAAAATTATCTCCTTCCTTCATCATACTTCCCTCTACAACCATATTTAGTCCTTCCCCACCCCCTCTCTCTCTACATGATTTTTCCCACCCACACACCTCTCTCGATCCCAGCTTTCTGGCTTTTAGTTTCTGTGTTTCTCTTAATCTCCCCCTGTTTTCTTCTCTTCCTACCTCTGGAATGATCTAACCTCTTAGGTACAATTGACCCTTGCTGTCGTTAAGCCCTCATCAAACAAACAAACACTGGATTGTGGTTAGATTAAAATTTTCCCTTATTTAGTTATTTATTTGAATTTTTGGACACAAAAGTTAGTTCAATGTCAAATTGATGGAAATAGCCTTACCCCACTTTTCCAATCATCTTCTTATAAAATTTAACCAGGTACCTTTTTACTAGGTAGATTATTGAGTGACATCCTCCTGAATGATGTCCCTTCCTACAACCTAAGATAAACAAGACCACACCCTTTTGGTAGGGTAACGTCACTAAACACACCCATAATAATAAAACCAGTTTTACCCCTGTAGAGACTAGTAGTGGCGTAGCTTGCACAAGAAGTAGGGGACCAACTGGGACTTAGTAGGTGTCCTCGAGGAAAAGAACATACGTTTGTGAAAATCAGTTTTAATGATTGCCAAGAGATGATTTGAAGCGGTAAGGTGGATTAAGTGTGTGTCAGGTGATACGGAATGGGCGAGGGATTCATCTCCCCATCAAGTAAGTATGCTGTATGCCCCATTAGACATTAACAGTCAATCACACCGGACTTTTCAATTCTAACAATAAAAACAGGTTTCGCCCCATAGAGTGGCATTAGATGCCTTAAGTGGCAGTGGCATAAGACGCACCAAGATTATGCCAATGTCCAAAAAGTAAAGGTACAAGGAAAAGGACCTTAGTTTTTGGTTCCGAGGCGATAACATCAGGAACCTATGTGGTCATGATGGCGTATGTGTGTGTTGTGTGTGTATGTTTGTGACGGCCAGGTCGTAAACGCGATATCTCAAGAAAGATACACTGGATTAATGTTATATGCAGTTCACAGATAGCCCATGGTCTGCAGGTGTGCCCTATTGTTTGTGGTGATGTCTTACATATTAATGAGTAGGAGGGGCTTAATGTTAAAATCTTGAAATTTTAACAGCCGAATGTCTGTTTTGTTTCATATTTGGTGAATTTATGATGTTAGCTAGTGTTTATGATGTAAAAACGTTGAAATTCATTAATGTGCATAATGGGCGGGGCTTAATATGATTTTGCTGAAAAGAGCTTGTAAATACTATAGGATTCATGTCATATTTGGTACACAGATACCCATGGTCTGATGTGCCCTATTGTTTCTGGTGGTGATGTGCGTATTGAAAGAGAGGGATTTTGAAAGAATTTTTTTGAAAAAGTGATAAATGAGCAACTGTATGTTCGTTTTGCGTCATATAAGGATGTTTCAGCTGAGGTCACATGACTTTGTTTACATCACCATTTTGTAGGACAGACTGTTGTCTGCTGCACACTTACCTATGTTTGCATGTTGTTGTGTAAGATAACTTTTGTAAGTAGTATGCCGGAATCTTGCTGTGCCGTTGGTTGCACTTAGTAATAGACGTGTTTGGAATCCACTAATTAAGATTACTTGAAGTACTTAGAGGGTCATTTTTTCTTTAAAATAACATTTTATATTAAAAAAATAATTCATCTGGCCAGCGGCATTTTAACCAGCGCGTGTTGATATGTCCAGCATGTGTTTTTTAACTCACTAGTGTTTGACATGCCCATCACGTGTTTTCATCACCAGCGTGTGCTAGTGCGTGTTTTAGATCGAGTTTGTTTTACGTGTGATGTGACTGAGCTGTGTGGAGATGAGACGCGTGAAATACTCAACGCGCAAAGCGCTCCCCTGCAAAATGGTTGAGTTACAGTCAGGTGATTAAATCCCTTTATTGGGCATGATAATTTTGTTGGTTATTGTGTACATAATGATGTTATCAGCAGATGTCATTAATATGCATGGTAGGCATGGCTTAGTGTGAAAGTGCTAATGATGTAAACACCATACCGTACCTCATGAACGATACATTACATTTATGCTACAGTATGTTAGGTACACAGATGGGTCATGGTCTTTACATATGTTCTAATGTTGTGGTATTGAATATAAATGAATTTGGCGGGGCTTACTGACAAATTCTTGAACAAGGATTTAAATAAGCAACCGTTTTTGCATCATACTTGCTATGATAATGTTATTAATTATTGTGCAAATTGCTAATGTTGTCAACATTTTTATCGATCTGCATGGTGGGTGTGGTTTATGAATAAATATCCTGGAACAAATATTTCATGTAATACAATGACATGACAGTAAGTACAAATTTTGCAAATCAATCAGCTTATGAAAAAGAAGCATCGGAACTACAAAACCTTTTGGTTCTGGCTGAAAATCAGTTTCAATGATGCCAAATATGTTTTCCATGGGCAAGGTGGATTCAGCGAGTGTCAGAAGAAAGGGCATGGATGAGATTCTCCCTTCCCCTCAAGTCAGATTCCTTCTCCCCCTCAAATAAGTATGCTGCATGCCCCATTGACAGTCAATAACACCTGACTTTAAACTTTCAACAATGAAAAACGACATTAATCTTTTTCTGAATTATATGAGAAAACCGACCCTTGGACTTTGATTTCAAATGAATCTCGGTTCACAGTCAGTTAAAAAAAACCAACATTTACGAACTAAATGTTGATGAGAAAGAGTATTAATTAAAGCTGTCTTTTGCATGTAAACTGCGAATTAAATCAGGTAACGATCAAAGCGAAATATAGCGCAAGATATAGCACCTATGTCAGGAATATCCTGGTCATAAGCTTTCAGCCTTTGATGGACTGAGATGAAAAGTTTCGAACAAGGTAAGTTATTCTATATTAATTTCCTCTGCTTTAGATTTAATAGGGCCTGTATGTCTTATATCTTTACTTCAATTTTACTGGTATGGGTGAGACGACACGCCCATTGATTTCCCAGATAAAGTCTTCAACAGCTGATCATGGTATGCAAATTACAGTAAGTTAAACGAAATTGAGAGTACAAACTTAGCCACTCTGTGTAGTTAGCATTTGCTATTTAATCGTATCAGGGATCAGCTTATGCATCCGCGTGCCACGGGGTGGCATGAGGGGCAGGCACGTCGCCAGAAATTGGAGTGGGGGCGACTGCTTATGAAAAATATTTTTGACCTTAGTGAACTATAAGCCTATATATAACGAAAAAACCCAGAAGCATAACCGTTACGATAATTCCTAAAACATCACCCCCTCCTTAAAAAACACATAAAAATCAACATTCAGCAGAGGGGGAAACCGCGGCTCCGTGCTCGTGCCTTTCTATATAAAAAAAATGTCCTTCAGATTGTTATTTTATGATTTAGTCTATATTAAGTTAAAGTTTGCTTAAGTAATGCAGATGGTAATGTTAACCCTTCTCTTTATATGCATCTGCCGTGATTGTGAGGCTACTAAAATGTATGCGAATTTGACCCCTTTCATTTGAACCCCCTCCCCTCCCTCTCCAACGCACACACACTTTCTACCCCTGTGCCTATGTTATATCCCTAAATTATTATATCGACGACAGGCATTTCGAACAAAGGTGTTCTGAACATGCAAAAATGCTGACCCTCATCAATAGATAATAGTTTTCCCCACCCCTTCTCCTTCGTGCAATCAGGCTTTGCGAAACAATTTAGCAAGAAACTAAAAATTTGCCTTGGTCAATTGGTATTGAATATATAGGCTATTTATAGGCAAGATTTGGGGGGGGAGTAAGCTAAGGGCACTTTCCACCACTTACCCGAATTTATATATTTTGTAGGCCTATTGTGGTTTGTTGTATCTTAGCGTGCCCCCAACACACACATTTTACTTTTTCCCTCCACCTTCCGTAGGCAAATTCAGCCTATGCTTAGGCCTATACTATGATTATGCTTGGTTTATAATTTTGGCCACCAATATTATCGTCTCACTTCAAAGGTACACCCCCATAATAATGATAACAATTTTATACAGAAAAAGGGTCACAAATTCACACGTATCAAAATTCGTTTTGAGTTAAGTTTCAATCTTGCATCAATAAAGGAGGGGGACATTCAGGGGAATGGAAAATGAGAGGAAAGGGCATGAAGGAGAAGGGAACATGAGGAAAGATGGAACATAAGGTATACATTTCTTCTGCCACTCTTATTGTAAATCAGGTAAGTTGTATTTGTTGCTACTGGTCAAATTGGCAAACTTGGTCAGGATGTAACGACACATTTTCCCTCTGCTTTCGTTTTCCAGACATTACCCATCTGCAAGTATAACGGCTTCCCGAATCTAAATTGATGATTTAGGATATTTTTGTAGAAAACAAGCATATTCGTTGCCTCCAATCAAATTGTTGAGGAGACAGAACCCATGCATATAGTCCCCGACAAATGTGCATGCCCTAGTGACGACAATGTTGGGGTATATTCAGTACTTCTGGACAGCGTGTGGAGAGATGTCCGTATCACTATGGATGAGGCTGTATGGGCTGTTCGGTCACGATGAATTCACCATGGGAGTCTATGGTAAGTTTTCCCAAAGAGGAAGCTCTTTGGTTTTCCACAGAAGGCAGTTAAATCGCGAATTTTTGTTTGTTTTGTTTTTTTCAGTCCGAGAAATTAAACAATGGGTGAATGGGATGGGGAGGGCGAGACTTCTCCCCATTAACGTGTTTTTATATTTTTTATAGCCCTAGCTACACGAGTCGAGGTCTGTTTATTTCTTTTGGGCACCACACCACCCCCTCCTTCTCCCCTTAGCCTCCCTCATCCTCTTACGCACTTGAAAATGAATGTGAGCTATGGGCCAGTGGCTGCTAGAGAAAACAGAAAATGACAAACATAACCAAACAGTTGGATATGTTGTTTAGTTTGCTTTTTGAGAACTTCCAGCTGTCCAAATAAAAGGTGATGAAATAGATTGCAGAAAAGAGTAAGGTACATTACCGGAAGAGAAATCAAAACACGTGCTCATTCCCAAACCAACAAAGTTGATTTATTGCTTAAAATTGTTCAAATTAGTTCTGAATTTCCCATACGCGCTTTATCTATACGTCACTGTCTCTAACAGTCTAATAAAACATGAGATGCGAAAATTCAATTCTCTTGCTGCATTTTGTTTCAGGTCTTCATTTGTCAGTTTGTACTTTTCTCGCAGGTGCCTTTCTTGTGTCTTTTATCGCTTTTTGGGCGGTGTCTGCTTTATTTTTGCTTGTGGACCTGACCGGAAAGCCAGCTTTCATACTCCAGTATAAAGTTCAAGAAGACCAAGACGTGCCTGTAAGACATAATGTTTATATTTCATATTTTTGCTCTCCAAAATTGATTGTCATCTTCTCAGATTCAGTCTGTTCTGAAAGCATTTCCACAATTAAATCTGGGATAACTTATTCATAGATATGATTCTGATTCTGAATAAGCTGAACGCCCACCTAATTAGGGGTGTACAGCTTTTCTTGTCAGAGGGGGGGGAGGGGGATTGCCAAGGGAAATATTTAGACCATTTTCTGGACCTTATTCCCATTACCATTTTTTGGAGGTGGGGGGTTGTACGACCCTATCAACCCCTTGGCTACATCAATACTAAACGACAACAAAAGCATCTTCTGCTAGATATACCGAGCCACACAGGCCTATAGTAGATATCCAATGCAATGAGAGAGACTTACATCCAACACCCTTCACCAGGCTTATACAGACTACAAAATGAGTATAAACAGCCATGCACATAATGCAAATCCTGGCAAGACCAATGAAACTCTCAAACGAAAAACAAACTTTCCTCTATCACCCCAAAGCTGACGACAGTAAATGTTAAATAATAACTCATCAACCCAATTCCTGACCCTTATTTGATACTATTTACGACAAGTTCTCTCTTGATTTTATTTCAGGGACCGAGCAGAGAACTGTTCAAGTGCATTAGTGTGGTGCTGTTCAATCAGATCATCGTCGGTGTGCCTTTCGGGGTGATCGGGTACAAACTGGTGAGGTGGAGAGAATGCAGCTTTGGGACAGATCTTCCAACATTACCACGCTTCATATTAGAATTTGTGGTCATCATCTTATTTGAAGAAATAGGATTCTATTACTCACACAGGTAAATGGAATTAGTCGTTCATTAATCTACAGGGAAGGAGGGGCAGGGTTCTGACCGGCATTTGAAGAAGTATGATTCTATTACTCACACAGGTGAATGGAATTAGTCGTTCATTAATCTACAGGGGAGAAGGGGCAGTCTTCTGACCGGCATTTTTTCAGAAACAACGTTATCGAAGTCCCTTTGACCGTTGGACCTCCAATTTGTGGGCGTTGTTATCAAAAATCTTGGTTGCAACCCTCCCCACCCCACCCCATCTTTTGGACGCAGGACCGACACTTATAAAGAAATTGATGTCAATTTCCAGTGTAAACGACGACATGGTCGCCGAGAACCAATACGGGCTCGATGGTATCTTGAACACGCGCAGACGCGAGCCTTTTCGAAAAGCCAGAATTGACTAAAAGACTATATTCTTATCGGGACCCCCGAAACCAGTGCCTGGGGACTCCCCTAACCCCCCTTCCCCCTCCCCCTCCCTTCCTGACGGTGGTGCTGTGTACTCATGTTTACGGCTGTTTTCTATACAAAAAATACATCAATAGATTTATGTTCTAGCTTTCTTTATTTGGACGCCTTTTTTTTCCTGTCGCCTCGCAGTTGGTACTGAGGATATCTCAACAGCTCAATAGCATAGGAACATTTGTGACGTATGACGACTCAAAACTTAAGCCGAAAATATAAAACCGTTTTCCTTTTGCATTTACTATTTTAACTTTTTTTTTAAACGGTTATGTCATTGAAGCTACACAATGATTCCAATTCTCATTAAGGCCTAATAACATTTTATCTAACTACATTTATTCGGGTTTTATTTGTACCTACTCAGATTGCTGCACCATCCTTCGTTATACAAACACATTCACAAGGTTCACCATGAATGGACAGCACCAATTGGTATTGTGGCTCTATACTGCCACCCGATAGAGCAGGTTCTTGCAAACCTTATACCGCCATTATTAGGACCTCTGGTGATGGGCTCCCACAATGCTGTCATCTTAGTGTGGGTCATCATCGCTGAAACTAATGCCATCATCACCCATTCAGGGTACCACCTGCCATTCATGTCCTCACCTGAGGCTCATGACTACCATCATCTCAAGTGAGTATATCTTGCATAGACAATTAAAAAAAATTGTTGAGGAGAAAATGTTTGCTTGGTATAGACAGTGGTGGTGCCAGGAATATTATCCTAGGCCAAGAGAGGGGCAGCTTTGTCTCATGATGGGATGGGGCAAAAATATGTCGCCCTTACCCAATTTATTTTTTGAAGATTTTTTTTTGTTTTTTTTTGTTTTTGGGTGGGGAGCGATCTCATGCGTCTGGGGTGCACCCTTGCTCCCGTACATAGTACTGCTACTGGTTCTCAATTTGAACGAAAAGTGGTATTGAGTGATAAATGTATTTTGAGTACATGTATGAGTAAAACAATGAAAGATATATTACCATGCACAGGCCCATGCACGGACAGGATTGGGATAAGAGCGTCAGTTTCGGATATATAGAGGAGCAGTGGCCGCGCCAGGATTTTGATGCTCGGCAAGGGAGGGGCAGTTATGTCAGGCCTATAAATCGGACAAAACATGTCACTTTACAACATTTTCTGGGGCGAGGCGATTGCGTGGGGGAGAGGGGGTGATACCCCCGTAACGTCGTCATTTGCTCGTAGGGACAATAGGCTCTATCAGAGAAACATTCTATATTTACTTATCTTTGTTTTAAAAGATCTAACAAGGTCATCAATGGATTGTTAGCTTTAGCTCAATTTGTTTCAAAATTATTTGAATAATCACCTAAGATATCAACAAGTCTGCGCAAAATAACCTTTCAATGAAGATTTTATTAAAACAAGAAGATGAGCAAATTTTTGAAATGTCGTTTTGAAATGATTTGTGTGCCTAGCTTAAACACTAGACGAACAACGAAGTCAAGCCTATAAAACCTATGCAATTACCCTCTCCCAGTGTTCCCACAAATAAAATGTATCGGATTTATTGCTGATGTGTCAACTAATTTTCTTGAGAAGAGATTACCTCTTTAAGTCTCCAAGCAATGTAACACGATGCTATCTTGCCCAAATTTACGAAGTGACCCCCAATCCGTAAGGCTAAGGTAAATCCTGATTACCTCTGCATCTGTGCATGGGAACGACGTTTAAGCTACGTTGTGACCGCATACCTTCAACCCAGGCTTGGTGAGTCTACTTTGACTAAAAGTGCATGAATATATTGATCACAGACGGAAATTAGAGAATTGTATTTTATTGTGATCATCTTTTATAGTCGGTCTAACAGATGTGTGATAACATTTTCTTCTTTCTCTACAGATTCAACTGCAATTATGGAACAATTGGTCTCTTAGATAAGTTACATGGCACAAACGATCTTTTCTTGAAAACGAAACAACACAAACGACATTTCACCTGTCTTTCTTTTACCCCGGTGAAGGATGTGATTCCAGATGATAAGAGGAAGTAAATATAAAGACAAATCTAACTGCAAAGGGTGAATCAAGCAAGGCTGCCAACATTGGCACCATTTTTGATTGCGCTTACGCCCAAAGCCCCACAGCGTTTGGTCCAGGGGCACGCCAAAGGGCCCCTGGTGGG
The DNA here is from genome assembly GCA_020152595.1 of Chiridota heheva. Classification (NCBI taxonomy): domain Eukaryota; kingdom Metazoa; phylum Echinodermata; class Holothuroidea; order Apodida; family Chiridotidae; genus Chiridota; species Chiridota heheva. Next base: position 1,039,464 of record JAIGNY010001761.1, read on the forward strand.
GTCTAGGGAAAAAGCCCCGGTGGAGTTCCAGGGGGCGAATCCTCCGAAAGCTCTTAGAAATTACGCATTTTAAAGATGTGAAATACGTTAAAATTGAAGCCAAATCACGTGGTGTGATTTCGAGGGGCAAAGCTTCAGAAAGGTACGGGACATGAAGGGAATTAGGCACTGGCTTAAGCCGGGATTTATATATATATAAATATATATATATATATATATATATATATATATATATATATATATATATATATATATATATATATATATATATATATATATATATATATATATATATATATATATATATATATATATATATATATATATATATATATATATATATATATATATATATATATATATATATATATATATATATATATATATATATATATATATATATATATATATATATATATATATATATATATATATATATATATATATATATATATATATATATATATATATATATATATATATATATATATATATATATATATATATATATATATATATATATATATATATATATAT
>JAIGNY010001761.1:1045000-1070000 GCA_020152595.1 Chiridota heheva
GATTTGTGATTTCCCTGTTTTTTTTTGGGAGCATGATGGTCAAGAATCTTACGCAAGACCGTGTTGTACTGGTCTGTAAGCGCATCAAGGTCTTCAGCAGGCGTTTGAAACAATGGCGAATCTAACACATCCTTACGTAAAGCAACGAGGTCAATTCTTTTCAAATTCCGTTGACACAAGATGGTTTTGGTCGCTTCTGGTCGAGCAACATCAAGATCACACCGAACTGCTGAATGGTCTGATGGAAGACCATTAATGATTGTGATCTTTGATACAAAAGGATCAATATCACGACAGATGATCAAATCTAGTGTGTGCTGCTTATTATGAGTACTGCCAGTCACATGTTGTTGAAAACCAACTGACTGAAGAATATCAAGCATACGGCGGCCATCACGATCGTTTTCATCATCCACATGAAGATTAAAATCACCACCGAATAATACTTGACACTGAACAATTGATATTTCTTCCAACAACGTAGTGAACTCATTAAAAAATGTTGCACTATTCACTTTATTTCGCTTGGATGGCGGGGGTCTGTAAATGGTAATCAGCCTAAAAGGTTGCTGTCTGTTTGACGAGACTGTCATATCCATAAGTTCATATGAAGAGCATGGAGCTGTCTTATTCAGTGAGACATGAAATCCTTTTCGGAGAATAATGCAAATACCACCTCCAGTACGATTTTTTCGGGGATTTTGAAAAACATGAAAGTCTGGTAATGTATTGGAAATGTCAGCAAGTGCTCGATTATCACGAGAATCCCCAGTCAACCAACTCTCAGTGATCGCAAGAAGGTCCAGTTTATGTTCAATGATTAAGTCACATATTGACGCTGTTTTTCCAAGGCGTTTCATAGATTTTGCGTTCCATGTGGCGAAACGAACTTTGGGATAAACAGATTTTAGTTTATCAGTAGCACAACGAACTATCGGAACATGAACAAGTTGTCGTTGTCTTGGTAATGTGACGCTACTTTGGAGATTTCGGCAAACTCTATTGTTGATGATTACCTCAATGCGATGGTTCTTTCTACCACCACGGCATCCTCGCTTTATCTTTTTAGCTATGTCAAATTCTTTCAAGTGTGTCCAGAGACCGTGGTCAATACGTGCACCATTGTGTTTAACAAGCTTTTGTCTAATTTCGAATAGTTCCTTTCTATTGTATATTATACACGGCTCCATTAATGACCAAGAATTCCATAACAAGGTTAAGTACAGTACATGGTTAATACCTGATTCGCGAAACCATATAGCAAGGTTATCAGAGAAACGTCAAAAAACAGTAGAGAATACATACATGAAACACTTAGAAAGTCCAAAAATCAGTGTTACTGGTGTCAAAAAGTACATTAAGTTCATGCAGTACCTTACAAAAAGCATAACTCAATAATAATTCAGGTGAAAAACAGCGAACTTTGTAGAGCTCGATATAACTGCGTGCAGCCAGCTGAGGGCGCAATATTCTAGTATATGATGATGAGTATGGCTTAGCTTTATCAATAATCTTCCATTTCAATGAGTACTGCACATTATCGTCTTTTATGTTCCAAATGTATTCACTTAATGTTGTTGCATACCGTTTATCTTCGTTTCTGAAACTATGAGTATGTCCATTATACCTTGTTTTGAATGTATTTTCCGTTAGTCCTATATAAGTTTCTTCTTTAAGAATGTCTTGCCGTGTTACTGTGGCTTGGTAGATTACCCCAGATGTGAGGCATTTGCCTTCAAGTGGGCATGGTTTGTCCTTTCTGCAGTTGCAATTGTTTTGTGGTGTTTCTTTGGTTGAATTTTTCTTAGGTACTGTTCTGCTGTGAGTAGAGATGATCCGTTGGATATTTGGCATACGGCTGTAACTTAATATCACTGTGTTATGGTTTAGCAATTTGTTAAGATGGTGCCCGGGAGGAAAACAGTGATCCAGGAGGTTAAAGAATTTTCTGCCGATGTTGGTGGCTACGTTTGTGCTATATGGCGGGTCAAACCACGTGGTTTTTCTTTTTCTGTTACGTTTTCTTCTCTGGTTTGCGTCATTGTTGGGGTTTGGTTGGGGTTCATAGTTCAATGTGTAGTTTTAGCCGCTTTTCGCCAGGGCTTCTTGGTAACAGGGTATTGCCTTATTGAATATATATATATACATATATATATATATATATATATATATATATATATATATATATATATATATATATATATATATATATATATATATATATATATATATATATATATATATATATATATATATATATATATATATATATATATATATATATATATATATATATATATATATATATATATGTATATTGATGAAAATGTTGTAAAGATAATGTAAAGAAACATAACAAAACAATCATTATGTAAAATTGATCATTACAATAAGAAAAATTGACAAAATATAATTGACTTTACGTTTGCTCTGTACGCCCTTCTTATATTCTTCAATTTTAAAGATAACATAAACATATAAAAGAATACATTCAAATCTGGTTTGCCATTATTAAGCGTGACAACGAAAAACCAAATATTTCATATGAATAATGAGAAATTTATAAGCATGACAACGTAAATTATTAAACCCGAAAAAGATATCAGATTTAGAAGAAAAAAACACTGTCAGAATGATTGTTTAAAAATTTCCGTTCACAACTCTTTATGAAGAAGGCAACATAAGGGTAATCCCAAAACAGATGATCTAAAGTTTTTTCATTAATGTTACAAAATTTACACGAAATTGAATCTGTCTTCCCCATAAGAAATAATAGTCTATTTGTGGGCAAAATCCAAAGTAAAAACTTAAATTGAAAATAAATTAACTTCGAGCCCGAGACGGAGCCCCAAGGCATACGAAAAAATATTCGCCCAATCCAGGGTGGTAAAACCAGGGTAAGTCTGCATCCACTTTAATAGTGCAGTTGGAGTCTGGCCTACCTTTGCAATAAATAAATTTAGAAAAACAAGGACATAAATGGGCTCTCAATGATAAAGGGGTGTCGACAATAACCTCATGAGTACTCAGGCTCCAATCATTTGGAATAGCTTCTACAAGACCCTAATAAATAGTCAATGGAAAGTTTCCCAACGAGAACTTCTCTTTAAAACATTTAAAAGACAGAGGGGAACCAACATTGTTGCATTAACCACGTACATGCGTGACAACCTTACAAAGTAAAGTTTTCTAAAACACAATATTGTTATCAAATTTAAGATATAAGTTGCTCCAAATGATTTAATTGCTAAAATTATCCGTAGGCTTGCGATAATTCGCATTACACTGCAGTAACAACATTATTGACAAAATAGATCCTGACTACTACGTTAGACACCTTAGAAGTACACTTAAAGAAAACATTGTTACGTATTTAGCAAGCTCCAGATCAAAAAACAGTTTCCAGGGAGCAATACATCACAATGATAGCGATGCACGCAGGTAGATTTTGAAGAATCAATAAAACTCTTAATATGCAAAACCTTCAGCCCGCCCATAGGAATGTCATTTATAATCGCAGAGCGCTTGATCTTATCAGGAATGCAGGATTACCACTCCAAATGAAATTGTATATAGCTTTCTCCAAATCCTCAAGAAAAGGATTTGGAGGGTTTGGAAGTGCCAAAAAAAAAAAGACTAGCTGGGACAAAGCGAAAGATTTAACAATAATGTTGCGGCCTATGGGAGATATGTCCCTCTCAGATCACAAATGCAAACAAGATTTTAATCGGGACAACTTAGTAAGGTAATTGAGACGAAACAGATCATTCCCACTATGATTAAAGAAAATCCCCCAAAACGAACTGGGCCTAAATCTAATTTTAAAGTAAACTGCTCAACAGAATAGGGAATGCGGTGTTTAAAAGTACCTAAAGGAAACAACCTTGATTTATCAAAATTTTAATGGCAAGCCCAGACGCAGACTTAAACTCATCGAGAACAGATGATACAGAACTGATACAGAATCGTCGGTCAACGTATTGTAAAACTTTATATTCATTAGAACTAATATTTAAACCTTTAATAGCATTACAATTATTGGCACGCAATGCAAGTATCTCAGCACAAAGAATGAATAAATATGGGCTTAGAGGACATCTTCTCTATTAACTGAGAAAAAGTCCGAGGAGTAACCGTTATTACAAATACAAGAAGTGCCGATTCACAAAACAAGTTTACCTGTTTACACAAGCTTTAAAACTGTTCCCTAAGTTAAAGAAAGATAAAGTAGATTGTGAACAACGCCACTCTAAAACATCAAACGCTTTTTTGAAATCTAACAGAAAAAAAACAAAAAAAACACGGAGTACCGTGAACATTAGTTTAATCAACAGTATCAAGAACAAAACGGTTATTCTCACCAATAAATTTACCTTTTAAGCAAATTGTTTAATTTCGCCCAATACTTTATTAATGATAGTTTAAGACTAGAGGCAATGACTTTACACTTTAACAGCAATTTTATAATCAGTTTTACGGAGAGTAATCGGACGATCATTACATTTCAAAGAGCGTCCTTATCAGGATTGAGAGTTAAAGAGATAACACCCCGACCTTGTTCACAAGAAAGAGCGCCCTTATTATAACTACAATTAAGAGAATCAACCTCATAGTTACCAATAATGGGCTATATTTAAAAAAAAAAAAGTTAACCGTGAGCCCATCCTAACCAGGGGCTTTATCATTGGGCATTGAAGAAGGGGCAGCAAAGCAATCATCCATATTAAGTTCCCCTTCGCAGGATAAAGCGTCCTCAGGGGACAATCCACAGTGTGGTAGATTGACAAAGATGTTATCCGGACTGCAAACCTTAAACCCATACAAAGACTGATACAAATGACTAATCTCAGTAAAAAAATAAGATTGCTATCAACCAGAGAAACCCCATTAGAATCGACTTATTTCAAAATAATGTTACAAGACTTTTTTCTACGTTAAAGATTCAAACAGTATTTAGTATTCTTTTCTCCTTGCTCACCCCAACGAGCACGTGATCATTTTACCTTGTAACTTATACTTATAATAAAGAAGCTCATTACGTGCCTCGCAATTACGAACATCAATGGAATCAGTACAATACAACTGCCGTTCACTGGCTAACTCAGCAATACGACTTAACAGAGAGAGAGAGAGAGAGAGTTGAACACACAATTACAATGACGGGGTCGTCGCCTGCGTATTCGGTTATGATAGTACAAATGCTATCACGAAACGCTTAATACGACCCGGACGAGAACACAGGTACGACGTACGGACAGACATAACATCGACAACCAAGTCAATGTCCACAGCCTTTGATAACCAGTTGTGGTACACTCGCGTGTCTACCCAACCCAGGCTTGAACCCAGGGCCTCGTGGTCTGTAGACAGGTATGATAACCGCTACACCACAGTAGATAGATAGTACGACTTAACAAATGTTGCTTGCTCCTATAAGCATACTCTAAGCTTCGCGTTTAAAATAATCAATACAAAAAGAGCGTATCTTAAATTTAAGGATTATTTCAGTGGTCAAGCATGTCCATCTTGTATGAAAGACGACTTCAAAAGAATGAAAATGGTGAAGAAATTGTTTGAAAATCATATTCCGTTAAGGAGATATTGAAGTTTAAAACTTTGTCTTATCTGTGTAGAAATGACTGGTGTAATAAGTCTGTTATGGGAAGTTGGCGTCTTCATTCTTAACAATTGTTAATGTACTTTAAAGAAACTTTATCTAATTGTTTCACTATTTAAATCATTTTCCCTCGATCTTTCTTCAGGTGGTATATTATAAATACACTTCCTATATTCTGTTTTACCAGCTTTTGAACATATCCCATGGTTTTAAGCCACAAAATCAAAAAATATGATAGAATACACAAAGATTTAGAAGAATCTGAGGCTATGACATCACAACTAGCCTGATTTCAGTCGTTTCTACACTAATGATACTAAGCTCTTTAAACTTGAATATCTCCTCAACAGAATAAGATTTTTGAATTCTTTCTTCACCATTTTGTTTCTTTTGAAATTCTCTTTTATATGAAATAGACTTGCTTGACCACTGAACTAATCCTTTGAGAAAATTCCATACAAACATCGCATTACCAGAATCCATAATATTACGATACTCCCTGTTTATCAACTCGGATAGATACCTGATCAACAAAAGCATTATCCAAAAGGAGAGTTATTCAGTTTCCAAAAACCCGGGCCCCTGCTACGTACCTCATAATGTAAATGAATTGTAATAAAAGAATTGCCAGACTTTATACCTAGACGAAAACGACAATCTACAACACAATTAACCAAGGGTCTAGAAATCAGGAAGAAGTCAAGGCGACGATGGATACCGCGGGAGTAATATTGAAACTCCACGAAAAATGTTTACTAACAGGGTTTCTCTCACACCATATATCAAATAAATCATAGGCTTGCGTTAAGGAAAGACATTCATCCCTGGCATTAATATTATTCCGCTGAATACCACCCAGTTTATCTACTGCAAAGTTAAAAACAAATTGAAATCACCTCCGCAAATAATAGAGTCCCATTTAAAGTTATGTAAAGGAGATAAAATGGAGGATAAAAAACTAGGGTTGTCACTATTGGGGACATTAATACAGACAAAAGTTATAAAAACATTCGAAGAAAATTGATTATCGGCGATGATCAGCCTGCCCCTATCATCAGAAAAATAATTAACGACTTTATAATTAACCGGAGATTTAAACAAATACAAACACCACAACTAACATTTGATCCATGGGAAAACATACTTTCCCGCCCCACTCATTATTCCTGTAATTGAAGTCCTAATTAATACTGGGAGTTTCCTAATTAAAGCAAATATCGTAGTTGTTCCTGTGTATAAACGAACGACGACGACGAGTGAACACACAATTACAATGACGGGGTCGTCGCCTGCGTATTCGGTTATGATAGTACAAATGCTATCACGAAACGCTTAATACGACCCGGACGAGAACACAGGTACGACGTACAGACAGACATAACATTGACAACCAAGTCAATGTCCCCGGCCTTTGATAACCAGTTGTGGTGCACTGGCGTGTCTACCCAACCCAGGCTTGAATCCAGGGCCTCGTGGTCTGTAGACAAGTATGATAACCGCTACACCACGGTAGAAAGGAAAACAAGTTGCCTTCTTTTAATTGATTGCCTAGGCCCTCTATAACGAAATATATTTAAAAGTCATCGAAGCGTATGAGGAACTAAGGGGGTAGCTAAACTAAAGGGGGAAAACTATGAGATGCTAAGCAGATTGGCAAATAATGAAGAACAAAGAGTGAACGAATAAATGAGGATGGCAACCTCGAGTGCGTGAGCAGAATAAACGATTTGTTACCATGTATCCTAAGCCGGTTATATCGGGTTAAAGTCTGATAAATATATAATAAAGATTCACATGATAAGCAATACCATACACTATAATTGACAAAGAACAAGCAAGCAGGTAAAGGAATGTCACCAGCTACGCAGGATACTGTCAAAGTTAAGGAGCTCTATATAATGGAACTATTGCATAATACCACTACTGTTAGATCACATGATGACATACCAGACACTTTAAAAAATACAACAATACAGCCATGTACAAAGAATGATTAGGGGATTGATGACAGTGAAAAAGAATATCGAATAAGGACAAAAATAGGTACTCAAAACAGCTGAATAATAGCTGAAAAAACCCACAGTAATCCAGGTACGCTTAGAATGGGATTACTGTAAACACTGTACAAGCTAAACGAATATAGCAGATTTCTATGTTTACAATGATCAGTTAACTTGAAATACAAAATGGATGATGATGGGTAGGAAAGAAGGTAAAAATGATGAGAAAAGGTAAAAAATGGTATAAGCATACCTGAAGATAAAAAACAGTCCAAAGGTCCACAATATAGGACCGATACAAGCCTAGAGCAGCATCGGGATGGTTCAGGATACATATTTCTACAGTTTTGTAAAATAAAAGAAGTACATTATGATCCAGAAAAATGAATAGACAGTACACAGTCAAAACACATAAAGAATGCCGGTGGTATATATATATATATATATATATATATATATATATATATATATATATATATATATATATATATATATATATATATATATATATATATATATATATATATATATATATATATATATATATATATATATATATATATATATATATATATATATATATATATATATATATATATATATATATATATATATATATATATATTATATATATATATATATATATATATATATATAAATATATATATTTGGAAAATTTCCTTCATTTTATATATAATTTTCTAATAAATTTTTGTCTATGTTTGGAAAAATTTGTTCTAATATTTTTGTCTATGTTTGGAAAATTTGCCTCAAATTTCGAATAATATTTTTTATTTGTTTCTGCAACTTTTTATATTTTTTTTCCATTTTCAGGCACCTTCCTTCTGTCTTTCGGGCAATTTCGATAATTGTTTGTCAATTTTCAGGAAATTTCGTTTACTTTTAGGCACTTTTTTTTAAATTTCGTTTAGCTGTTTGTCAATTGTAAGGGAAATTTCGTCAATTTTGGTAATTTTCGAGAAATGTTCCCTATATTTAGCCAATTTTCAGATAAATTTATCGGGAAATTTGTTGACAAACTTGAGTTTGCCCAAAAGTTTAGATAACTTGCCAAATTTTCAATTCTATCTCATTTTCAGAAAATTTTCTTCAGGAAATTTCACTCATTTTTGGACACTTTTCTCAAAATTCTAATGAACTGTTTGTCAATTAAAAAAAAAAACGTTCATTTTTGGCAATTTTCGGGAATTTGTTTTCTTTTTAGGCAATTTTCTGATCATTTTTTGTCAATTTTCTAGAAGATCGTTGAAATACTAGAATTTGCCAAAAATTTCAAAAAATGTTACCAAATTTTCCTTCAATTAGACCAATTGTTTCAATTTTGTTTTAATAATTTCCCAATATTATTTCCCAGAGGTAAAATCCTCTCAGACCACATTAGCTCTTTGTTTCTTATCATTTTTGCACAGCAAAACAGTGGATGCTAAAGCAACCCATATCGTTTCCGTGGTCCCTGCTATCGGTTTGGACTTCATTTTGGTTTTCAGGTGGATAAGGTCCGTCCGCGGGTAATCTCCCCAAGTTCAGCAGAGTTTCCTTTGGGAGCCCTCACTCCTGTAACCTTTGACCCTAACATGAAGTGACCTCCAACTGCATACATATTTATCCCACCCATCGCCCAGGAGTGGAGCCTGAAGGAATATCTCTCCTTACTATAGGGGCTCTATATTAACAATACACTACATTGAGAAACTTGATTTTCCCCAATCCGTCACAGTGCATTTTTCAATGTTTTCGGAAAATCTTCGATGGATTTCTCACTCTCCATGCAGTCATGCTGTTCTCCAGCTCTATGAAGCTATTAGTATCGCTCCGTTGTATCATGATTCTACCGCAGGGCCGTAATCCCTAGGGGAAATGGTGATTCCCCCCCTCCACAATTTTCGGCAGCCTAAAAAGTAAAAATACATAAACTTTTGAAAAACACTGTACCCTACCTTGTGGGGGAAGTTAGGCCCCCCCACCCCCTCCCCCCACACACACCTTTTGAAAGACAATTACGGCCCTGCGTTCTATACCTTTGTGAAACTGTCACCCATTATTTCAACCAACGAATGATAAAGTCCTTGATGTCATGTCGGTATTGGTAAGATACCAACCAAATTTAGTTGATATTTTTAATCATTTTATCAAATTAATCTTTGATCTCAAATAAGAAGTGATTAGTTATGACCTGATAAAGAGGATAAACAAATTGTGTTATGTTAGCTTTGTATTCTAATTGATTCATAAATAGTTATCCATAAAGTAGAAACTAGAAGTTGTGCTGCAAGTGTCAAATAAAAAAGTTCCCTCGCGAAAACGCTGAAATTGTCACTGGATTTGGTGTAAATTATAGTGTGGATGCATTGACGTGAGTCTTTTTCATGCTTGTGGTATTTGCAGTTATAGTACACATTTTTACTCTTTAAAAGTACAATGTTACAGTCTTTACAGATTTTAGTCCTTTATATTTAGCCTTATATTGTGTAATATAGATATTTGTCCTCTTTTAACAATTTAAGCTGATTTGTTTTTGCTGACTTTTCGTTAGTTTTATACACTATTGAAGGGAGCGTATGACAACTTGAATTTATCTTTTGTTTTATGTACTGTGTTCATTTTTCTGAAAGTGTTTACTAGTATTATTTAGAAATTTAGTATTGTTTAGAAATTTCTCCAAAAATACAAATAAAAAAAATCAAGTTTGTCAGCCTTCCATTCTACGACCCGGGCCTGTTCCATCCCCAGCGGGTCTTCAACTATCTGACTATTGCTCCACAAGTGATCAATAAAATGTCTATGGGGGTTGACATGAATACTCCAGTTGAGTCGTGTCATCTGGTCGTCACCCCCTTCCCCTATCCCTTCCCTTCCCCTTCCCTCCCATCCCCTTCCCCTCCCCTTCCCTCACCCCTCCCCCTCCACCTGCCCCCATGAGCAGATGAGAGGTGATCCTTCCTATGTCCCTGTACCATGCTTTTACTAAGATTTATTGTATTTCTTTTCATGATGATCATCATTTCAATCAGATCAGACACTCAGAAAGGATTTGTTTCGACCAACATGGATGTATATCAGCTTCCAGGAAATGAAACCACCTCCAACATCATAGAGGAGTTATGGTCCTTACCTCGCCCATTCTTTCAAGATCTTTGGTTGAAGATTTTCAGTGCCTTTGGGAACGATGAATGGATCTTTGGATTCTATGGTAAGAGATTTGTTATTCAGACAAGAATCATCCGCAAAATATTTAAGAGAGTGAGACCATGGAGGTAGCTACTGTACCTCCATAGTCAGATAGTGAGCTCAGAGGTATGGTAGACAAAAGGATAGATAGGAGCATAGCTTCTGATCTAAAGAGGTTGTATCAGTTTCACCAACTAATATATCCGTAGGTTTATATTTTGCAAACTAAAACAATAGCAAAATCTTCCTATTTGTATTATGTAGAGTGTAATTGCAATACAAATAGGGGAATTCCAATAAACGGGGGTGAGGAATCCCACTATCTTCATGGCAGGTAATGATGGATGAAGTTCTCTCAACATGGGTGGTGTTTATTATCCCAGACCATCATGCACCTAAATCCAGTAGCAGCGCCAGGGGAAAGACTGGAGGACGAGTCCCCTATTTCTCGCAAATATCGGTTTCCCAATACATCCAAAACCGAAGAGAAAACGTAAAGGGGAGGTAAGGTTCCCCAAAAGCGACGCCGCGGGCAACGGGAACGGGGATAGAGGGGGGCTCGCGGCCACTTTTCGCCATGTTCCCATGATCGATTTTGCAATTCAACCAAATCCAAAGGAGAGAATGTCGAGAAGTAGGAATAGGTCCTTCAATGCTCGTCCCATTTCGTGGCGTCTGGACATCTATCCATGTTATGCTTCATATAGGTCAAGAAAACAATTTCTGAAAGGCATACATTTGGTTCTCACTATAAATACTCACTTGAATTAATGCATATATCCTCAACGTTATAATCTGGTAGCCTTCACTTTTGTGTTTTGAGAAAGGTTGGGGGACGAGAATTTTGCATGAATTGCTTTGTTGTAAAATTATGCCTGATTTTCGATATTTCATTTCAGTTTTGGTTTAAAATTTGTCAAACTATGTGTAAATCAAGTTAACGCTGCTTTTTGTTATCACTAATTTTAGACTCTTCATTGCAAAATCCAATGGGACATAGGCCACCATTGTTTGCAATAATGTTGTAATAGGCCATGGGACATTTTCACGGTTTTCAATTTTTGTGCAATTGATGGATGGATTACCTAAATTTATCACAGAATGATTAAATATGAGTTCCTTATCACAAATTGCTTTGTCCCCACGCATAGTTGTGGTTGACCGAGATAAATAGTCAAGGAAAAGGGAGTTAAATTCCCATACTTAATCACATATACCAGTTCCACTATTTGTTTTTACCCAAGTGAGAAAGAACACAGAAACTGGCAATTTTCGTGGGAGTTCACTCAAAATAATTTATTTTAGACCTCTAGTGAAATCTTAAATGATTTGTAACTGTTAAATAAGTTCACTAATTAGTTAACCAATTGGCTGATTAAATTAATTAGATTAAACTACTAATAAGTTAACTAATCAACAAGTTAATTCTTAACAAACATTAATTAATTGTTTAGTTAATTATTTACAAACTTATTACACAATTAACTACTTAATTAATTAAATAACACACTTTTCTTAGTTTAAAGGATGGGATATTTATGGTAGAGAAAAAAAGGAAGCAAATTTCAAATAATCTTTAAAAAACTTCTTGCACACTTAAGTTATCTGTTTTTTAAAGAAACGTTGTGGCATGCAGATTATTGTGGAATAAAGATTTTCAAAATGTTTTGATGTATTGTATTTAGTGTTTTCATAAATGAATTAAAAATACATTAATTTCTCATAATTTAGTTTTGTTTTTTGGCTACTCTCATGTTACATAAATGTTATTTGAAAGGTTTACACGTTGAATCATTTTAGCAGATGCATAACTTTGCAAGGGGCAGTCACGTAATTTTAGTTCCCTATTACACTCATGAAGAGAACAGATTGTGTTGTAAATAATTTCAGTTTATAGCAGATGGTACATATACAAAAGAGTTTCAATTCAGGCTGATGCTTATCCATTCTTTCTGTGATGCCAAAAGATGAGAGATAACACCTCCCCTGAACAGGACACGAGTCCTTCCCCGGTTAACTCCCCAGCATTGCTCACTTAGCACTCTTCCTCCCTTAATTTTCATGAAAGAATTTTACATCACTCAAAATAAAATATTCAGTATTAATTTACAAAAAAGTGCCCAAATCTAATCATGAGCATTTTGTTCATTTGGATAAAGTTAATCCTTTCCCAAGCTTGATGACTCACAGGGCTGATGCTCATCGGTTCTTTCTGTGATGCCAAAAGATGAGAGATAACACCTCCCCTGAACAGGACACGAGTCCTTCCCCGGTTAACTCCCCAGCATTGCTCACTTAGCACTCTTCCTTCCTTAATTTCCATGAAAGAATTTTACATCACTCTAAATAAAATATTCAGTACTAATTTACAAAAAAGTACCCAAATCTAATCATGAGCATTTTGTTTATTTGAATAAAAGGTAATCCTTTCCTAAGCTTGATGACTCACGGGGCTGATGCTCATCAGTCCTTTCTATGATGCAAAAAGATAAGAGATAATACCTCCTCTGGACAGGACACCAGTCCATTTTCGGTTAACTCCCCAGCATTCAATTCCTCAATTGCCCTAAAAGCATCATAGCATGCTACATCATTTCAAATAAAATATGCACAATTAATTTACAGAAAAAGTATTCACCTCTAATCAGGAGCAAATAATGGTGCAGTTTAAATTAATTTTCCCAAGCCTTTAAATTTTGACACTTTCATTTCTTAAAGTGTGGCTGATCAATGTTTACGCATTTTCTGATATGCAAAATTTCAATGGAAAGAAAAACTGCTCAAATTTTGGAGAAAAAAAAAAGCATGCTACATCATGCCAAATCCAATATGCACTATTAACTTACAAAAAAGTATCCACCTCTAATCATAAGCAGATAATGGCCCAGTTTAAATCAATTTTCCCAAGCACCTTTTAACCACAAATGTTTCTTTCACTTCACGTTAAAAAGAAACAATCTTTTCAATTTTGACACTTTCATTTTTTTAGGTGTGGCATGCAAAATTTCAATGGAAAGAAAAATTGCTCAATTTTGTTAATGCAATTCTGTTTTTCTACATAGAGATACCTCCCCTGGACAAGACACCAGTCCATTCCCAGCTAACTCCCCAACAATTAATTCTTCCATGGCCCTAAAAGCATGCTACATCATTCCAAATCCAATATGCACTATTAACTAGTTATAGCAAAAGTATCCACCTCTAATCATCAGCAAATAATGGCCTAATTTAAATCAATTTTACCAAGCACCTTTTAACCACAAAGTTTCTTTCACTTCACATTAAAAATTTAAAGAAACAATCTTTTTATTTTTTGACATTCATTTTTTAAAGTGTGGCTGACCAATGTTTGTGTTTTTTTTTGACTCAATTTTTTTATGCACAATTTCAATGGAAAGAAAAACTGCTCATTTTTCAATTTTGTATGCAAATTAACACCAAGTGGAAAATATGCAAAAGTATATTCCATTAATAATTAATGCACAAAATTGCTTAAGAATGGCCATTTGTAAATGAATTTTGATGATAAAAAAAAATAAAAATTGTTATTTTGTAAAAATTGTAATTTTGCTCAATTTAGCACATCTTCATAGTCCTTAAACAACCGTTAAAACTTAAGTGTTTTTTGCAAACTGCATAAATGAAATTTATTATCAAGCTTTTTTTTAAATTTTAAAACATTTGAAATGTGCTTGCTCCCTCCCCTTATACTTTTCCACAACTTGGAGACAATAAAGTTAAAAAAGTTCAGTTTTTATTCCTCATCATCGGAATCTGAGCCTTCCTCCTCCGAGATATTACTAGAATCCTCATTGTGGCAGTTTTGACAACCTGAGCACCTGCAAAGTTCAGTGCACTGCATGCCAATTTCACTGCAGCAAGTAACTTCTGCTGGAAAACTTCCCCAACACAGTCTGAATCCGTATCTGAATCTTAATCGGTTAAGTCGGCAAAAATCCTTCAAAGAGGACATGAACGCCAACCGAGCGTAAAAAGTATGAGTAAAAAAATTATATAAAAAAACTAGTTAGCAATACAAGTGTTAGTAAGTTTAGCACAATACAAGTGTTTATATTACTTGTCTCCTTAAACAATTGTTTAGCAAATTTGCCACAAACAATTGAGACTTATATTAATTAAAATTGGATGACTTCATCATGTAATTTGTCTGACGAAATGTAAAGCAATGGAGCCAAATTTTTAGTGTGTGAGGGGAAGAAAGAGTTTGTTTAATACATTCTTTTTAGCATAGGGAACCTGGAAATTAAGGTCATGATTATTTCTTTTATTAGTTCTGACGGTGGGGATAAGTTCATCTTTATTGATGGTGACAAGATTGTTATTGATTTTATATAGCATATGTAGCCGGGTGTTGTATCTTCTTGTTTTAAGCAGGGGCCAATCTAATTTATGAAGCATGTTTTTTACACTAGATTTATAACGTAAACGTTAGGCCGATCGAAGTTGCGAAATTTTGGGCTATTTCTGCCTCCTTGCAATCAAACTTCGTCCACTCAAAGGCAAATGTCTTAAATCTCTCTAATGAATTACTTTTCAGTTCAATAATTTTTGGTTTAGAACAATCTTTCTCGTGCATAATACAATATTTTTGAAGCGACTTTCGACCAACAGCTCCACTTGTGGAGGCAGCCATTTTGTTTTGCGGAGCAGTTGCTATGTCCATAATTACAAACGCTGTGATCGGTTGATTCGTCAAAATTTCTGGCCTTCCACAAGAACGTCGTTTATACGATATTTCTGATTGGACAAACCTAGTCTCATACAATAACGCTAAAAGGTTCTGATTTATGCTAGAAAATTATCGAATTTTGAACATATATACCAGCACAGTAAGTGGGGACAACTGAATATCTATTCAGAATAGTATTTTCATATTTATCATTCACATAGTATTCCATCCATCTTCCGGTTGTACGGAATGAAACGATATCAAGGGATGTACCACGGCCTATAATGATCGTCTGTATTGTCACGGTGTAATTTCTGCTTTGAAAGTGTTGTAAATCTTGATTTTTAGGAAACAAAGCAAACTCCCTCTCTCTTTCAGGGATGTGGCTGTTTTCTACCGGTGGTTTTTGGATCATGTGCGCACCATTCTTTCTACTAGATCTGACTGGCAAACCAAAGTTCCTACAAAATATCGACTGCAGTCATTTGAGGGAGCACCTGTACGTTTTTTCCAAAATTTGAATGGAATGCTATTAAACTATTTCCATATCTGTCATAAATGAATCTTGTTGAATTTGCATTGCATTAATGACTGATTAATTGCGTGAATACAACCTACTGAGATTAATTGTCAGAATATTTAATTAACTGCATTTGCACACATACCCCTCGCTCTACCCATGGTTTCTACCCACACCCTTCCCATCGCTGCCTGCATGCCTCTAATCTTCCATGGTAGCCTACCTCACTTTCCCATGGCTGTATACATCCACCCTTTTCACGATTGCCTACCCCATCCTTCCCATGGCTGCCTACCCCACCATTTCCATCGTTGCCTATACCCAACCTTTCATATAGTTGCTTACCCTACTTTCCCACGGTTGTTTACGACCATTCTTCCCATGGTAGCCTACCCACCCTTCCCATGGCTGCCTATCCCACCCTCCCATGACTGCCTATATGGTTCCATATTAAGAATTGACTGATACCCATCAGGATTTTTACATGAGAGAAAGTGGTTAAGACAATGTTACAATAGATGGTTGTATGTCAACATTGACATTAATGTAGAATTTGATTATTTCACAATTACAGGGCAAAATTCTATCACGTCATATTATTTTCATATTAATCTAATTATTTTAAATAATCTGAGTAAATGTACATAATGATTTATATTTGATTTGATGTAGCTTGTATACACAATAAAATATATAAAGGAAAAATATTTGTAAAATGTTTAGATATTTTAATTAATCTTTATCCAGGTTTCCTTTGCAAATTTTTTCAAAGCCGCTAAAGTTGCTCTGTACAACCAGATCGTTGTTGGTGCTCCCATGTCAGCAGTGGCCTACCACCTCTTTAAGTGGCGAGGGGTGGAGTTCACGCAGGAGTTGCCGCACTTTAATAGGTTCATCTTAGACCTGATCATTATGCTTGCGGTGGAAGAAGCCGGATTCTACTATTTTCACAGGTATTTGATCTACATTGTTTTGCAAAATAGTACATTGTATTATTCAGAATGTTGTTAAATCCTTTTCTGCATGCGCCCAAGGTTGAAATAAAATGGGGGCTAATTCCCTGATCTCTGTGTGCAAGTTAGGCTATTACTCTCTTCCGAACATGATCCAGGTTTGTGGGTTAGCTCCCCAGAAAGAGCCGGTTCTCATTTCAACAGCTGAATAGACGACTAGAGCACATTTTCTTGGTCATGGTTACCCCTCCCTCTTCAGTGGTGTCTCCACGTGCGATTATGACCTGAAGTGAATATAAAATAATGTCTTGAGGGCATCTGACAGTCTGACAAAGTTTGTCCAAGATTGTAGTACCATTTAAGGATGGTGTAGAGATGGTCTCGGGAAATGACTCAGCTGCTCAGTACCACCCTATTGCCGTATGCCGTCCAAAATAATGTCTCTTATATTCTATTCTTATTTTCCAGGATGCTGCACCATCCA
The DNA here is from genome assembly GCA_020152595.1 of Chiridota heheva. Taxonomy (NCBI): domain Eukaryota; kingdom Metazoa; phylum Echinodermata; class Holothuroidea; order Apodida; family Chiridotidae; genus Chiridota; species Chiridota heheva. The sequence continues at coordinate 1,062,454 of JAIGNY010001761.1, forward strand.
AGAATGTACAAACACATACATAAAATCCACCATGAATTTACATCACCTTTCAGCATCGCTGCTATCTATTGCCATCCATTTGAGCAATTCCTAGCAAATGTGCTGCCACCCGTTCTTGGTGCCGTCATAGTGGGTGCACACCCTCTTGTGTTCATTGTATGGATCTTGGGTATCATCGGTGGCGCAATTCATGGTCATTGTGGTTATGCATTTCCTTGGTACTCTTCACCTGTGGTACATGACTACCATCATGACAAGTAAGCAATCTCAGTGATTCACAAACCTATGAAAGGCTCTCTTCCGAGTCACTTGAAAAAAGTGTCACCACTTGTGAGAGTTAAGTTAGTTAATTAGATATAGGGATTGTTAGCAGCAACATGGGCTTATCTGGTTTAAAATACACTGCTCTTTGGCCATTCTAACCACTTTATGAAAATACATTTTAAAGCATGTGATATAAAAAATAAATAAAAATTCAGTAGCACGACAGTACCAGCTGACCAGTTTAAGGCAATTTTTAGTCTTGTTTTGTACATAATTCCTTCAGTATCTAATTCATTTTGTGTTTTCTCTTTCGTTGAAGATGGACAGACATGACTGATCACTGATGATATCAACCTAAAAAGTTTAACATTTTCTTGCATTATCTTTTGTCTTTAGATTTGAAGGTAACTATGGAGCTGTTTTTGGAATTCTTGATCGAATACACGGAACAAGGAAGATACTACCCCACAAAGAAGGTGGATTAAAGGAAGAAAGAATGACACACATTAAAGTTGCCACTGTTTAACTTCAACAGTAAAATTCGGCCCTTCTGCATCATTAGTCACCAGGTCATACTGAACTCCAAAAATAGATATTAAACTTTGATATGAAAGGAGAAATCCCTTGCAGGAAAATAATATCACTTGAAGGTATATGAACTGGAGAAGCAACAACAAGAGCTACAATGGTTCAAAATATCTTAAAACCGCTGCAAATCAAAAAGCCACACTGAAATCGATTACAAATTGACCAATTTACAGCATTTTAAAGGCCATCTTTCGTGATTAAATGTCGCGGCGCACAATTTATTCCAAAACGATACTGATTGGCCTATCAATGTAAGTGCACGCTGTACCATTGTGTTTCGACCAATCAAACCACAGCATTTGAATTTAATTTACCTTGTACGTAGAGACGACAACTGGCCTTTAAAACTTTGTTACCCAATCAGCATAAATGCACATGTAATAATGTTGTGACCTTAGAATGGACAATTACTAAATTGCTCTTCTTTGTCAGTCATTAGAAGTCTGTTCTGTTCAGAAATCAATTCTTTTTATCCGGGTAAAATATCTCTACCTGTCAGCCTGTAGGCCTACATATAAATCTGAGAAAAAGATATGTTTTCTGCAACAACATAAAACATTAACGTCACATCAAATGATGAGTTTTTCTCTTTTGAAGAATCCGAATAAAACATGTAAAGTGGAACTCCCTGACAGCTCGATAAGGGGCTTGCTATAACATTTTAAAATTAAACCATCAAACATAATTTTTTTGTGACTTCCAGAGAGATTGGACAAAATTTTCCAATTGGGGTGGGGTAGATGTCCCTAACAAGGGGATTAATTACCCTTCCCTTCAATAGCTGGTCCCACCCCAGTCAGAGTTAACAAATTTGTTATATAAGTTAAAGTGCATGTTTTTAACTTGGATTGAGGATGTGTAATAGATTCATTCATCAGTCAAATACTATCAGACTATACAGAATACAGATATATGCATTTGTAAATGATAAACATGTACTGAAATTTATATATTTGGGGCAGATATTTTCTCTCTTAATAACAAGCTGTAATTTTTGTTGAGTTTGAGCATGATAAGAGAACTGGAACTACAAACTGGCAAAAGACAAGTTTTCTTTCTTGCTCTGAGAACATAGTGAGGCATGCAGTAGAAACTGGCTAGGGGTACAACATGTTGCTCCGGTCCGCAATTTCGCTGTGAGGTGAATCAGATAGAACAGGAAGTAAGATCTCAATCAGTACATTGCAGGAACGGCGAGCATTTGTGAAAGTGTTTGAGGGGCCCGGGTGGAAGTGGGGGGGGGGGGGGGTTTAACATGTTGATAATTATCTCATTATGATGGTATTGTCATTTTGAGTCTTTACGTGAAATAAAGGGGGAAATTCCGGAATCCCTGCAAATCTTGGCGTTATGTAGGTATAAATCTTTATTTTCATAATATCTTTTTACATTGTTTAATTATATTAGTTGGCCCAGCAATTAAGTGGGCAACTCCACCGTCCGTTTAGTGTGACTTAAGTAAACCATTATAACATGGAAGTTGACGTTAAAAGCTATTCTTCATGCACTTTGTGAGACATTTTTGTGATGCTACAATGTTAGAAAACTATATACTGATTGCACGCACACATGCGCACTGTTTGATGTGCCCTCTTGCTGTTTTTAACATAAAATGTATTAGTTTTTGTAGATAATTCCTTACTGATTTGATGTATAGGATTAGACTTGTCCCATGCACTTTGAAAATCTGGCCAAAACTAAGATATGGTAGTCGGGGGTAGTTTTTTAGCATGCTATTTCCAGGGGGTATTTTGTAATGGACTATACATAATTTGGGCAACATGATACTGAAGTAACTTTTATTAGGTGTATTAGGCAGTTTGGGAACCCATACAGAAGCTACTATTGCTACCATTTTTCTCGAAGTTCGAAATAGATTTACTTTTTTGCGTATTCCCACTGCATGCACCTTGGAGCGGGCACATTACGAAAGTGTTGTTGGTGCAATTTGCACCCTTAAATCTTACATACCCTAAACTCATATTGGGTATTTTTGCCTATATGTTTAAGATAGAGGCCAATAATCGTGTCAACGTGGAGATAAATACATATGTATGTAAGGAAGGAGGGGGCTGGGAGTTTACCCTCAGCTACAAAATTGGAGGCTGAAAAGGGTTTTTCAGCTCCCCACTTTTATCATAGATTGTTTTTTCTCAAATAAACTCCCAAATATTCTCGGTTGCAAGCGAAAAATGGCAGTTCTGAATCAATTTTCGTTGCTGCTAATCGGAAAATCACCCGCAATTTCCTAGAAATGTTGCCAAATGTTTCCAAAATTTATAATAATTTTACTTCAATATTACCAATTCTATTTTTTTAAATTCCCAATTTGAACTCCTAACTGGTAGACTGGGAATAAAGCAGGTGACAGTTTCCTCCAGAAATTTTCAGGAAATGTTTCCAAAATGTTCAATAACTTTACCAAATTTCCCTTCAATATTTCCAAACTGATGTTAATTTTTTTAAATTTTACCACCCAAACGGGAATAAAGCATACAAAGGGGAAGGTTTTCTTTGATTTTCAGGGAAATTGGGTAGAAATATTCTGTCAATATTTTCAAAATTGCCCTCATTTTCCGATTTGTTTTGGTCAATTTTCTGGAAATTTGAGACAAATTTCAGGAAATCTTACTAAATTCTTTAAAAAGTGTTAAGGTGTTAATGAAAACCTGATTTTTTTTTTTTTAAATGGGATATTTATTTGAGGTAAATCTGAAATTTAACATCCCCAGTCAAAATAAGATCCCATTTAGGCTATAGTATTCTAACTACAAAATGTTATTATTTTCCAAAGAGTTGGATGGGAGGCAGGAGGGGAGGGGAAGGGGTGGGGGAGGGGTAGCCAGATTTGAAGTTTTAAATTTCCTACGCCTATGGATAAATATACAATACATACGTTACTGATAAGCCGAAATAATTACACAATCACGGAAAAGCAAATCAAATACATACACAAGAGACGCTAACTAGTATGTATCATAGTGACGTATCAAACACATTTTTGGGGGGCGAGATTCCCTCTATCTGTCTATCTAACATCTCTTTCTCCATACATATGAAAAATAGGGGGAAGTAAATCACCCCCTTGTACCTCCGAATCCCGCCTATGTCTTCTTCTGTTTGCATGGCCGCGTCAAATTTCGAATAAACAAATGAACAATAATGTTATCTTATTCCTTTTCTGTGTGTTTCTTACCAGATTTTGATAATGAACTTCATACCTTTGTCCAAGTAAAAAACTTAAATAAATAAACTCGTTTATGAACTTTGCATAATCATATTGTGAACTCTGTTCTTACAAAAAGATATAAGCAGTAATTAGCCAGCTGTTTCGACATTGTTTAGGGTTGCTTTTAAATATTGAGTATCAATCATTGCGAATAAAATTTGGGTAACTTGCACGTTTCCAATTATGTCCTCTTATACCTGGAATGAGGATTGAACGGATCACTTCGTAGCAAACAAAGCCTTAAAGTAAGTTCTCATGCATTTTATTGTTCTTGTAATATTTAATTATTAGTGCGTCTTTTTTTCATTTTGTTTCGCGTATTTTGTTAAACCATTATTCCATATACCCACATTCCACATCAGGCACGTATCCAGGATTTTACAGGGACAGGAAAGGAAGAGGGGGAGGGGGGGGAAGCGTTCCTCAATAAAGATTCCCAATTTCACAAACTATTTGCCTAGGGAGGTGTATGAGATTTGTCTACCTTGGCAGTCGGTGGGCCTTGGGGTTAACAATGAAGGGAAACTTTGTAATCACGACTACAGGACGACTTTCAACATTTCACTTGATAAAAATCAGTGCATGGAGACAAAACAGCGAACAGGGTCACAGGAGTTATGGAATCGTCAAAAGCACAGAAAAGGTCATCTGCATTTTGCTGGAAGATTGTCAACTTTCGCGCCTATTTGCTATCAAATTTTATGAAAATCAGACAAAATGAGCAACAATAAAATAATATTTTCGCGCAAAGCATTCTTTCATCAAGCTCTCTGCTTTTTGAAGATATCGAGTCTGTATTAACAAGTTAATCTAAGGGTTAATGCATCTGCAGAACCAATTGAATTCTGACGGTCCTTAGGAACATCCACAGATCACGGGGTGCACGGTCGGTATTTTAGTACAGAAAATGGGGGAAAGTTATTCAATTACATTATACAAAAAATCAGCATACAAAATATATCAATGCGGAGAAAGTTGGGGAAATGTACACGGTCTGACGGTTGCCGGTGACGGTATCCCTGTAAATGGTATGTTATCTATGCAATAGAATGGTGGAAACATAGTCTGGTAGTGTTACATTTCAAATTTCAAAAGCTTAACAAGGAGATTTATTGAAACATTGTCCATAAGTTGAGTTTTTTCTTAATGTCGCATTATAGAACATGAACTATACTACTCTAACTGATAAATTATGTATCGAGGAAAAGAACAGGAAATGATTGATATCGAAGTCATCCGTGTTATCTTTAATGTCGTGTTTCACATCAGGCACCCGCGGGAACGGCAATTTCTAGGGAGAACATATAGTAGGCCTACCCCTTGTCGCGGTGCCACTAATTTTTCTTTGATAATGTGTTTTGTGGGGTTTTTTTTTCGTAGATGGGAGTGGGGGAATGATTCGGCCAGATTCTCCTTGGAAGTATACAAAGTTTGATCTCATAAAATACAAACTAAAATATCCAAAGAGCAAACAAAGAAAAAGGCATTAATCACATTTCTCCATTGTTAAGATATTAAAAAAAGAAGAAAAAAAACGTTACTAGGTGACTGGCCAGAGTTCGTATTGCCACAATTTTGAATGGAAAACTTTCGGCTTAGGAGAATTTTGTTCTTGAAGTTTTCATTCAAAACGTTTTGGAAATATTTGACAGATCTATAAGCTAAGATTATTTTACTTTTATAAAACTATTTTTATGTGTTTTGTAGACTGAATTAATTAATGGACGCATACATTAACTCAACCGTTCACCACGTGGAAGACCTATGGGGTGCACCACGTCCAATCTTACAAAATGTTTGGGGACATCTTTTCAGACTGTTTGGCGAGGATGAATTCAAGATGGGTGTATATGGTGAGCTGATAAGTTACGAGTCTATATGCAATCATTTTGATGTCTTAAAGCATACGGAGTTTGTACAAGCAGGGAACTGTCATTGCAATTTTATATAATTCCACCTTCCTGGTACAAGTGACGTCACAATTCGAGCCGAGTGGAAGGTGGTTCCGGAGGCAGAAGCGTAGGAACTTGAGCATGGGCAGGGGAGAGGACATAACAGTCCCTGAGAAAATTTCCCGTTTGCATGCTTTCTTCTCGGTTGGGTGGCAAAATTGGGACATTTTTAACATAAAATTGAACAATTGGTAAAACTGAAGGAAAAATTTGTAAAATTATTGGAAAGTTTGGTCAAATTTGGCAACATTTGACAAAATGTTTACTTTAAATATGAACGATCCCAACACGTGATTCAAGCGATAAACGTATTTTCCATGCACTGTTTCTTAGCAAGTTAAACAGGAATAACCGGTTAAACTCAGTGGCGTACTGGGGTGGGATGTGAAGGGGGTAGGGGGGGGAGTAGGGGAGGGCTACAGTCTCTTCACATTTCCACAATACAAATTGTGAACTGAAACTTTTAAGCAGGCTATTGTTTTTCAAAAACAAAAAAGCATCCATCCATGACACAGGCACTCTTGATCTTGCTAAAGCACTCGTAGTCTTTGGATCACATTATAACGTGTAATGAAGAAAACCCAAGCTTTATAAACTGTGCTTTTTTATTTTCATTTATTTTTATTTTTATTAGTCTTTGTCAGGGTTGAGGCACATTACTTGTAGTTACTATACCAACATTTTGCCCATTTTGATAAATATTGGTCCACTAGTAAAGGAACACATTGCATAGACTACGGCTGCTTGCCCTCAATGACATGCGCAACACCCTATCAGAAATTTCACCTCAGCTCCCACTCCCCCTGCCAAAAACTGTTGAATAAATTTTCTTTGGAAAGAGTGTTTTAAAGCCAGTGGATTTTTTTAATATAAGTAAAGGAATTACGTTCTTTCCTTTAGTCACAACTCCATTCCTATTTTTGCGCCCTGCGGCACTTAATCCATAGTATAAAGGATAAGACGACATACTGACTGGCTATGTCTTTTTGTCATGTGGCTGACCTTAATGGGAGTTAAAATGATTATATAACATAATATACACGCTATACCTTTGAAAAGGAGTGATCTTGGATGTTGCTCTACCTGCCAGTGACGTACAGAGCATGTCCCGTGGACTAAAGGACGGATCTTGAACTGTGCCAAGCCAATCTACCCGGCTCATTTATCAGTTTATTGTGGTGAGTGGACTGAGCACACTCTCCTTAAAAGCAAAATATGAAAACTGGGGATATTATTACAACGATTTATTGTTCAATTTGCTGCTTTTATTTTTATTTGCCTTAGATTTACTGGACACAATGATAGTGGGGTGTAAGATATACTCGGTTCAATTATGGTGCATGACACAGGTTAAACAAATAAAATAAACAAACTGGAAAGGAGTGAACATTATATAAAACTTATTACTACCGATGTATTAATCAAATTTACAACACAAAAAATGTTTTGAAAATTTGCAGGGATGCTTTTTCCCACCTAAAAAAGAATTAGTGACGTGGCCAGCTCCCCATCAC
>JAIGNY010001761.1:1077500-1080000 GCA_020152595.1 Chiridota heheva
TTTATTATGTCTCAGATCTCCCTTTAACTTTACTATCTTCAACGTACTTTTTGGTTATACGGAAAGTGTAAAGCTTAACTTCTGTTTACTCCACACTAAGTACTACATTTTTTGCTGCAAACTTAATAAGTCAATTCCAGTACCTCTACTTTTTACTTCAATTTCAACCTTACCGTTCAATATTCTATTCTTAAAAAAAAGGACTGGGATCGATTGTCACGTCTTAAAAACTGTTTTAGCTATTCTTTATAAGCAGTAAAGTATCCTTCTTTTTTGTTGCTCTTCTGAGCACTCATTTTTTGTCTACTTTAGTTGCTGCTTGTAATCGCCTAAGGAATGCTGAGGATTCGTCTTTCTTCTTGTTAAGTCTCTTATTGTCTCTTGAACCTTTTTTGAGTCTATTTTTATTAAATATCAAGTATTCACCCCTGTGTTATTTACAACCAAGATAAGGACCCTTTTAAGGTCTGCTCCTGTCTTTTATCGTCGCCTTTTAGCAGTTTTACCCTTTTTGTCTCGTGTCTTTTTCAAATAAAAAATGGATTCCACACCTGATGATTGTGCTTTTATGTTATTATATCTTATTACATAATTCGGAAGCTCGGACTTATTGGATCAGGTCAAAGAAGCGTTTCTGGGTGTCAAAGTGTAAAGGGTGTCAAAGTCAACATAGGTCCTATGGGACGGAGCCCTATCACCATATTTTCCTATTATCTGTTCTTTCACATTAAAAGTATGCCATAGTGCTTTCGGTATTATTTCTGCTGGCTCCGGCATTACCCGCAAGACGAGTCAGTGTATATACTTCCCCTATATGATTCCCCAATCCTCAATACCGGACCTTATAGATGCGTTTCTTCTTTTGGTACTTTTCAAAAAAAGTTAATTAATTTTTCTTTGATCATTTTGCAGATTACTTCACCATCCACGATTGTATAAGTACATCCACAAGGTTCACCACGAGTTTACAGCGCCATTTAGTGTGGTGTCCATCTACTGCCACCCAATAGAGCACATCCTTGCCAACCTCGCACCGCCAATCATTGGCGTTATTGTTACTCGACTACACGTATTTGTTGCAATGGTATGGATCATCGCGGTGTACAATGGCGCCATTTTGGGGCATTGTGGATACCACTTCCCGTTTCAAAGGTCGCCGGAGGCGCACGATTACCATCATTTAAAGTAGGTACCAATCTGAACTCATCCCACTTTTAGGAGAATGCATGGGTTTGATTCCATCCCCTGTTTGAGGGCTTTGATTGACACATGGGGGTCCAGGCCCCAGTAGAGGATCCGGGAGGACTCAACGTCTTTACCAAGAAGCACATCCTAAACACAACTTTTTAAAATCCCCATTTTGTCCTTCAAAAACTATGTCCTGTGGTTTTAGCCCTCATCTGAGACTGAAAGTGATTTAGAGAGATTTGAGGGCTGGTTCACCTGTTAGGAAATTATCAAATGATTAAGAGATTATTTTGATATGTTTTTTTACAAATGAACACGACCCTACAGACAAACGACCCTACAGACAAACGACCCTACAGACAAACGACCCTACAGACAAACAACCCTACAGAGAAACGACTCTACAGACAATAATTGATGAGAGTAACATCACACCACTGGGTCTCATAACAAGCCCTGGACACTGGGCATCGACCCATCTTCTCCATAGTTGGGCTTCCTAAAGACTATGTTTATTAAACAGAATATGTTCACATGCTAGCAACAGATGTTTGCTTAATATTTGCAAAAATCTACTCCAAATATTTGAAGATGGTGTAGAACTAATTGTCAGTACAATTTTGAAAGAAACAGTTTAGTGATCAACTAAGTTCTTATTTGAAATAAAACTTTTAAAGGAACAAAATAGTTCAAAACTACTTTAATGTCTTATTCCGTTAATAAGGTATTCAAGTTTAAAGTTTTGTGTCACTTAAGTTGATATAGCTGGTGTATATAGAAGGTTGGTGCCTTCTTCCTAACTAATTCTATCAACATTTTTTTATGTATTTAAAAACAATCTATCAATTTTGTTTAGCTAATTGAATTTTTCAAATTATTTTGTTGTTAGATTATAGTTACTTTATTAGATTTTGCTTCAGTGACTTTTTCAGTGACAAAAAGGAAAATTCACTGGGCGACCACAATTACCCCTATACTGCTATAGGGCAACTGATGCGAGGCGGGAAGAAACATGTAAACTTGAGAAGCTTTAAATTGAAGGAGATATTAAGTCTGACATAACACGCATAAACTTCATTCCATATGATGTTCTGTTTTAAAACCTTTTATACTATGACTGTATGGGAGCAGCCATTTTGCTGAACCAAGGCGAAAAACCTGGTCGCCCAGTGTATCAGAATTTTGTTCACTGATGGGCGACCAAACTTTCTAATTGGGAGAAATGGTTGCCTAGTTAGTATGTTAAAAAATTCACTGTTCTTCTTTACCTCTTTAATACTTTCCTGCAGGCATATGCAAATTGTTTATAAGC